>QKWP01000155.1:24394-235674 GCA_003550325.1 Gigaspora rosea | reverse complement strand
AATTTTATTAATAAAATTCTATAAAATCTTATTATTCACAAACTTTTACTAATTAATTCTACCTATATGCACTAATTAAACTTATTTAGAACCTATAAATACATTAAATCGGCAGAATTGTTTTTATTTTACTTGAAATTTGGAGAAAAGATGCTTAAATTTAACTTTTTTGATCAAAAATCCAAAACTATGCATATATTCTCCAAATTTTAAGTAAAACAAAAATAACTCTGCCGATTTGATGCATTTTTAGGTGCTGAATATGTTTATTTAGTGCATAAAATTAGAATTAATTAATAAAAATTTGTGTATTATAAGATTTTATAACATCTTATTAATAAAATTCTATAAAATCTCATGATTCATAAAATTTTACTAATTAATTCTAACGAAATTCACTAACTAAACTTGTTCAGGGCCTAAAAATACATTAAATCAGCAGACTTGTTTTTATTTTACTTGAAATTGGAGAAAAGTTGCTTAAATTTGACTTTTTTGATCAAAAATCCAAAATTATGCATCTATTATCAAATTTCAAGTAAAATAAAACTAACCCTGCCGATTTGATGTATTTTTAGGTGCTGTACATGTTTACTTAGTGCATAAAGTTAGAATTAATTAATAAAAATTTGTGTATAATAAGATTTTATAAAATTTTATTAATAAAATTCTATAAAATCTTATGATTCATATAAAATTTTACTAATTAATTCTAACTAACTTATATAATGTTCCAAGGTTTAGCATGACTGTATCATGCAGCTACTCTAATTTTGGTGATCTTTCTGTATGGGTTCATTTTAGTAATATGAAAAGTGAAATTTGAATCTAAAAGTTATATATATATATATGTTGTTTAACTCCCCCAATAATTTGCTCAATCTAGGGGGAGTTTATGTTAAACATAGATTTAAATTAGAGCAGCCTTACCTAGATAGCAAGTAAGTCCTGAATTTTTATTGTAGAAATTATAATAATTTCAATATAACTAACTCAACCTTGAACACATATAGAAATCATGATAATTTTAGTGCTCAATCATGTATACTATGTTTATTAGGATAGAAGGTTCTGTAGCAAAATTTTTATAGTAACTCATTATTGAATAACAATATAGACCCTGGGTCGGATAGCGCAGTAGTTAGCGCTCCGGGGTCGCACTCACAAGGTTGCCGGTTCGAGTCCAGTGGATGACAAAAACCGTGTTGGATCATGAGTGTCAAGGATCTGTGATGAGGAACCGCACTTCTTCCCATTTCCGGACAAGGTACTACAGTAATAACAGAGTTGCGTAATATAGCACATAGGTCATGCGGCATCCAGAAAAGGAAAAAATCTGACAAGAAACATTGTAAACATAAGGACCATCTACTATAAAAAGGAAACAGTATGAAAATACTGAATTAGGAAAAAAGGGTACTGGACGACACTACACCGACCATAATAGGAAAGTAGCTCCCGGGGACGATGAAAAATGGCCAACCTATAAAGCGACCTGGCAGATGTGTAGTCCTTAAAGCCACCTGAGATCCGATAAGGTATGGGGCACTCGCGTGGAAGGCTGACTGGAAATCACCTGGGAAAAACGGACGGATGAGAAAGGTATAGGATAGTTATGTAGTACAAACCCTTAAATGTATAATGTATGTAATGTGATCTTTGACATTTGAATAAAGAGCACCACTAGCGCCCCTAGCAATAGAACTAGGGTTTAATAAAAAAAATCACCAATATGACAATAATTTCATTACAAACTAATTCAACATTATCCACAATAGAATACTAAATAAAGGACCTTTTTTTGAATATCTATATAAAATACTCTGGCATAAAATACAAGATCTTTATTAATTAAATCTGAAGGGTTTTTTCTAAAATTCTAGGCTGCCTATTGTAAATATGAAATATTAGGACTGTAATATATATTATATAATATCCATTTACTATAAGTGCTACTCCTCTCTATTTATATAAGATCCAATATAATTGGCCAATTTAATTTACTATATATCTTTGTATAATATAAAATATTGATATAATATAGGGTCAATCCCACCTCCTAAAATATTATATAATAAATGTTAACACTCTTATGTACTTGAAATTTTCTTTTTTTTAATAAAGAACTGCTTTAATATAATATATCTGGGTCTTTTGTAAACTTTTTAGTAGGTATTTAGTATTGAATGCTGGATCTTTACTTAGTGCTCTATAATATATGGTGTGAGTTAGTAGAAAAGGGTCAAATTTTTTCTAAGTAAAAGTTTTATGACTTTAAGCTTAAATATCTTAACAACTATCTTAATAAATTTAATAAATTTTTTTATATAATTCCAAGATTAAAATAAAAAATTTTTAGCAAATTTTATCAAATAGTTGTTAAGATATTTTAATTTAAAAATTAAAAAAAAATTACTAAAAATAATTTGTTCCTTTTCTACTAACTCACTACCATATAATTATTAGAGTGGCAAATAAGTGTTATAGCAGAATTTTTATACTAGAAATTAAATTAATTCAAATATAAACGAATTTAATTTTAATTGCACAGTATAGTTATTACAAATAAAAATACTGTACTATAAGTTCTGTGATAAAAGTTTTTATAATATAAATCAAAATAATTTAAATATAACTAACTTAATCTTAATCATATAAAAATAAGTATAATTTTTATGCAAACTAACTCTATATATTGCAGTTACTAAAATAGTAATTTTGTAACAAGATTTTTATAGTAATTTATAATAAAAATTACTATAATGCTAATGCAAACTAATTCAATTTTAGTATAATAATTTTGATACAAAGTAAGTTAATCATATATGCTATAGTTACCAGAATAATAAGTAATCTATAATAGAAATTAACAAGTATTACTATATACAAAAAACTAGGGTTCCTCAAATTCGAATCAAATCAAATATTGGATCAATTTAAATTTGATCAAATAAAATTGACCCTGATTTGAATTTGATTTGATTCAAATATTTGAATTTGAATTTGATTTGAATTTGAATTTTTAATAGTAATTTTCAAATAAAATCAAATATTTGTCAAATCAAATCAAATTTGACCATATTTGAATTTGATCAAATCAAATATAGTCAAATTTGAATTTGAATTTGATCAAATATTTGATTCAAATATTTGAAGATCAAATACAATGGCGGAACCCTACAAAAAACTAGTACTATACACTTATTTTCACTCACCTTACAGTTAGCTATTATTGTCACTTCTTTGTTTTTTATTATTCTTGAAAGTATTAGAAGTTATAGTTGGCATGCGCAAGGTTTCGAAAAGTTGTTTGTTTTTCTCACAAAGTGCTGAAATTAAATAAATTAATAAAAAAATTTTAAAAATAAACCAAAAAAAAACAAAAACAATAAACACGAAATAAAAAAATAAATGAAGCGAAACCTTGCAAGAACTTGCAAAAACTTGCAAAAACTTGCAAAACTTGTAAAAACTTGCACCTATTTCTCTAAAAAAGTGTTCTTAAAAATTTAGAAATTGCTGGGAGAGTGTTCTTGAAAGTGTCAAAAGTTGTAGTTGGCATGCGCAATATTTCAAAAAGTTTTGTTTTTCTCACAAAGTGCCAAAATAAAATAAATTAATAAAAAATTTTTAAAAATAAACCAAAAACAAAACAAAAAATACGAAACAAAAAAATAAATAAAGTGAACCTTGCAAAAACTTACGCCTATTTCTCTAAAGAAAAGTTCTTAAAAATTTAGAAATTGCTAGGATGTGTTCTTGAAAGTGTCAAAAGTCGTAGTTGGTATGTGCAAGGTTTCAAAAAGTTATTTGTTTTTCTCCAAAGTGCCGAAATAAAATAAATTAATAAAAAAAATTTAAAAATAAACCAAAAAACAAAACTAAAAAACACGAAACGAAAAAATATTTGACCAAAAACAAGTGAAAACTTGTAAAAACTTGCGCTCATTTCTCTAAAGAAGTATTCTTACAAATTTAGAAATTGCTAGAGGTGTGTTCTTGAAACTATCAGAAGTTGTAGTTAGCATGTACAATGTTTCAAAAATTGGTTGTTATTCTTACAAAGTGCTGAAATAAAATAAATTAATAAAAAAAAAATTTTAAAAATCAAAAAAAAAACCAAAAACAAAAACAACAAAATAAAAAAATAAATAAAGCAAAACCTTGCAAAAACTTGTGCCATTTCTCTAAAGAAGTGTTCTTAAAAATTTAGAAATTGCTGGGAGTGTGTTCTTGAAAGTGTTAGAAGTCGTAGTTGGCATGCGCAAAGTTTCTAAAATTGGTTGTTTTTCTTGTAAAGTGCTGAAATAAAAATAAAATAAAAATTAAAAAATAAATAAATAAAAAAATTGAAAAAAACAAACAAAAACAAAAAAAAATGAATAAAAACAAAAAATAAAGAACAAAAAAGTGAAAAAAAAACAAAATAGAAGATCTAATTATAAACAAAAGATCTAATCTGATCTTGTAGTACAGAATTTGAACATCATCCAACTATTTCGAACTATTTCAAAAAATCAGTCTAATGCGCGATCCAGGTTACAGATCTACTAATCCAGGTTTTCTAGTCCTAAAATATTTAGAAAGGGTTCAAATTATTTCGTAACATATTTTGAAATATTTTGAAATTACTTATATAATATTTTGAAATTTTGATATTTTGAAATATTTTGAAAAATATTACGTAATAATTTGCTTATATTACGGTTCGTAAGATCTTATAAGATTATGCTATTATAAATTTGCTAATGTAGCTTGAGATACGAACCCTAAGAAGTACACTAGTAAGAAATCTTCTGGGTATATCCCAGATTTCAGGTACACTAATTTGGAAGCATAAAGCGCCTATTTGGTACACACCAAATTGGAAGTGATAGTATTAGAAAATTTGGACAAAATGGCAGACATATGAACACTAATTGTTGGTTGAAAAGAGATGTACAAATCCATGTTAACTATATAATGGGTTGATCAACCTAATTGGTTAATCCTACAACATGTAATATTGGCCAAAAATGATTAGCTAATCACTTATTATATTTAAATCGATTTTTTGTAGCTACCCAGTATTACTAATTCAAATGTGTCGAACTTTAACAATTTATATTTTATTTTATAATATATAATTCATTTATCCATCGCATATCTTGTTATATAATTCGTATCCGCCTCTAATTAAAAAAACCAGCTCTATGCATTGATGATAGTCATGCTAGAATTATTATCACAGGGTAACCCTATTTGTGGCTTATATGAAATTGCAACTTATATGAAAAAGTAATAGTATATAATTTTATGCAATGGAGGTTATAGATATACATATGACAGAAATTATAGGTACAGCATGCAGCAGAGATTATAAATATACAATGTGGAAGTAAATAGTGAATCTCAGTGCTTTCTTATTTCGCTTGGTTTGTCACTTGTTTTCTTCGATGCCCAATTATGGTCTGGTCCTTATCCCTCCTGCCCTCTCTCTCATTCATTGCACCTAATGCTCTGCATATTTCATCTGTAAAGAGTTGAATGTGCGCATTATATTTTGGACTCAAACACACTATTTTATATAGGCGTGGAGTCAACTCACTATACTTATAAAGTTAATAATATCATGTGTCAGAAGTTGAATACGTCACTATATAAAAATTAATGTTATATATAATGAGTTGAATGCACTACACTATAGTGTGGGCTCAGACTCACTATTATAAAAATTAATGTTGTATGTCATGAGTTGAATGCACAGCAGCTTGAACTCGCAAAACAAAAAAAAAGCTACATCTTAGCATTAGCGATCCTCAATTATACTTCGTTATGTGAGCATATTCATATGTACCTAGAGTTGTTCTGAGCTCAATATACAATAGCAGAAGAGAAAGTGATGAAGTGGAGCACTACTCCCATTATATATCTTCATAATATCTAATAAAAACAGTATTTAATATAAAATCCGAGCAAGAATAATAGCTTATGTTTATATATGCATACAGTCAACTCTTTATAAATGCAACTCATAGGGACAAGCCTACAATGTGCATTTAGGAAGGATTGCATTTAGAGAAAGCCAATTAAATTGCAGCTTTAAAAAATTAAATCGTTAAGTTAGTGTAACTTCTACTAAAACTATATAACCTATCTTAAATACTAAAATTTGATTGACTACTGCATTTAGGGAGGTTAGTATGATATAAAATGTATTCAAGAGAACGTGCATTTATAGAATATAGAATGTGCATTTAGCACTAATAACATTTTATAGAAAAGAAAAAACTGTGCATTTAGAGAGGTATTGCATTTATAGAGGTTGCATTTAGAAGGTCTAACTGTATATATATTAAGATTTGTTACATAATTAATTCTAACTGATTTGAACTTACAAATGTGTTCAAATAATGTATGTCATATAGTTTACTTGATCGAATGTCTTATTGGTATTAAAATATATATAAATAGGTTAGGTTTATTATAAAATTATTAAAAATAGAAAAATCTGCAGAAAAACTACAAAAATAAGCAAAAATTACTATAAATAAAAAAGATCTGAATAAAAAAGCCAAAATAATCAAACTAATATCTAATCTATCTATTTATATTTCAGGGTTCTAATGAACTCCTCTGAACTTTAGCACAAAAAAAATATCAAAAACCAATCAAAGTCTAGTCAATCATTCTAAAAATGGTCTAGAATTGATTTGTATTTTTGGTAATATTCTAATTGTACTATTACTATAAATTACTATAAAAAATATTCCTCTTGATCAGTATTTCTTTAATTTATAGTAGGTCTATTTTAAGTAAATTACAATTTTATTGGCTGCTTTGTAGAAAAAATTTTGTAAAACCTGTTTTTCTATTTTTAGTTAAGAAATACTTAGTATCTTGTATAGTAAATTATAGTATAGTTTGTATAATAAAAAAAGAAAGACAAACAAGCTTTATATAGTTTAATTCACTAAACTATAAGGATAAGAAATAGTTTGAATGTTTCCATCTCAAAATTTATATAAATATATAGGTTATCTTATTACTTCTAATATATTGCATATTAATATAGCAATTTAAAAATATTTATAAATAGAAAAGTTATATTTATAACACTGTGTTATATAACACCTTATATAAAGAGGGCACTATGATTACACAAGATTTTCTATTTTTAGAATTTAACACAATATATGCACTTATATTACACAAAGACCTGGTGCATTGTTTTTGCAAAAATAATTTTTGGTTACGCACTATTAATGCCGTATAATGCTACACAAGCCTTATTTTGGTAAACTAACCCTGGGTTGGTTAGCATTAGGCTTAATGCTAGTGGCACTATTATGATAATGCCCTGGCGGGTTAGACATACTTCTGACCCACCCTAACCCTAAATCTAAAAATCCTTAAAACTAATTGTTGAAGCAACATCCAATTACAGTATATATACTAGTTATACAATATATACACGTACATTACACAAAGGCCCAGAGCATTGTTTACACAGTTATATAACATTACACAAGTCTTGTTTTCCTAATTCTAACTCTAATTGCAACCATATACTGGTAGTTTAAATAATAGAGTATTATATAACTCGAGTATTATAAATATAATATTCCTTATAAAATATGAACTACAAGTTGATTGGCCAATAGATCTGAGCTTAAATAAAGTAGAAAGGCTGAGTATGAAAATAGAGGTGATCGCATACGCGGACGACACAACGTATGTAGCTAATTCAAGGAAGAGTCAGAGAGTATCATAAAAATCGCAGAACAGTTTTATAAAATAAATGACATTGAAATAAATAGCCAGAAATCAGAACTAGTGGTCATCAACAAAGACAAAAAGGAGAAGAACTTTATAGAAATGAAGCAAAAGACAGAAAAGGTGGTAATAAAAAAAGCAGATGAAGCAACAAGGTTTTTAGGAGTCTGGATATTGTCCAAAGCAGAAAAACAAGCAGCCTTGAACTTGGTTAGAAGAGAAGTAGATTCAGTAGCGAAATCACTAAGAAAAAAGAAAGTATCTCTTGCACACATGGTATATATGAATTATAGGGTTCTACTACCGAGGATAGAGTATAAAATGCAACATCATATATTACCACCAAATTAGTATGACAGGTTACAAAGTCCAATGTTCAAGCTAACAAAAAACAAAGCCAACATGGCAAGTACACTTGCAAATGCGGTTCTAACACACAAGAATATAGTGGGGTTCAAATCAATCTGGCAGAACCAGATAGCGCATCATGTAACAGAGCTGATAGCATGGCTAAATAACCACAAAGAGGTGGGAGACGGACTTGGCTGAGAATCAGGCAGGCCCAATTGGACTGCAAAAGCTCAAAGTGTATTCTGGCCCTAAATAGTGCACGAATAAACAAAGTACAATTAAAATACAATTTAAATTACAGAATAGTGCAAGAGGCAAGTAGACTGGACATAAATATAAAGGCTGAAGAAATGGAAAAATCTTTTGCTTTGGCTAGTACAGGAAATGAAATATTAGATCTATTAGAGAAAAGGGATGCAGAGAGTTACTGTAGGGAGAAAAAATTGAACATTTTCATGCTTGAGCAAATAATATGTGGTCGAGGAAAACAACTCCTAACCTGGGGTCAAATAAAGCGAATTAGGGGTATTAACCTAGCAGGGAAGAGGCCAAAATGGTTCAAAACTCTCGAGCAGAAAGTTCTGGATGTCGAAGACCGCAAAGTACTTAAGCAAGAATTTTGGGCACGTCCAACAAAGAGTCTTGGTATAAAGGTGCAACTAGAGGAAGTTAGTCAGGATCGTAGAATAAAGGAATGGGTAGCACTTAAAAGTAAAAGCGATCGAGTAAATATAGGAAAAATACAAGACAAGAAAAGTGCAAAGATATACGAAATAGAGCACTGGACAGAAAAACAAGATTCACAAGAAAAAGGCGTAATTATAGAAAGATGCACAGGATGTAATAGAGGGCAAGGTTTGGTACCATGCAGATACAGACAGGGTTTCAAGAACACAAGATGAGCCATTAGAAGAAACTTGTTGGAAAAGGTAGAAGACCCCAGAGAAAGATATTGGAAATTAGGGATACCGAAGTGTAATTTGGTATTCAAAGACAAAGATCCAGCAGACGACGAAGTGAACCAAGAAATGGTTTGCAACACTATAAGGATACAAAGAATAGAAGAAGGAGTAATTGAGGGTAGCATAGAAGGAGAGAAAGTTAAAAAGAAGCTCAAAGAAAAAGCGGAAATCCTAAAGAACGTTAAAGAAGTAACCTTCTTCACGGAAGGCTCTTGGATTAACCCAGAAGGTGACCAGGAAAAGGCTAAAATGGGAGGAGGATGGATAGCAATAGGAAACAATGCAAAGAAGGAAGGAACAAAAGCGAACTTCTTTTGTGGCTTCACAAACTGGCCCTCTGCAACAAGAGCTGAATTAGGGGCTATAGGATCGGCCCTATTAGCTGCACCAGAAAACGCGAAGGTCATTGTAGTAACGGATAGTGCAGCAGCCATCCAAGCAATAAAAAAAAGCAGTGACGTGAACAAATTAAGAGAATGCTTTAAGATCAAAAACAGAAATATACTGCTAAGTATTCAGAAGATTAAAAGCTTGAAGAACTTGGATTTACGGCTCAAGAAAGTGAAGGGATATAGTAATATTTTAGAGAATGACACAGCAGACAGATTAGCAAAGAAGGGAGCTAGAGAAGGTTCAATATTAGAGTTTAAAGATCCATGGGGAAGATTTACAAAAGTAATACTTAGGTGGAAAAATTTAAGAATAGATAATGAGATTAGAAATAGTATAAATAGAATAGCTTTAGCAATAGTAGATATAGAATGGGCAAACTTGAGAAGCAGCAAGCGTTGGATAGAAAAAGAGGAGGGAAAAAATAAAATAGTTTGGAAAGAAACTTAGAAAGACATAGGGAATTTTAAGGAGGGTAATTGTACAGATAAAGGAAAAAATAGAGATTGGATATTTCGGGTCAAGTGTCTAAATGAAGCCTTACCAACTATGGATAAACTCAACAAAAGGAACCCAGACCTGTATGAATCTAGCATATGTATTACATGTGGAGCCGAGGAAGAAACTCAAGATCATCTAGCGACCTGTCAAGAGTATCAAACATTCTGGAACGGAACAGAAGAAGAAGTTAGTGAGGCAATACGAAAAGAGGCCTTCGACGATATGAACAATTTAGAAGAAGCTAGAGAATTAATAAGAGATGAAGTCTTCGGTGCAAATCAGAGAGAAAAATTTGAAGCGAGAGAAGAATTAATGAGGGATCTTCTGTCAACAGAGAGAAAAGAAAAGTTGGAAAATCTTGTTCAAAACAGCAAAAAGAAGACAAAGTTAGTGGGCACACTACTTGACAGTTTTAGTGAGATTTTCCGCAAAAGGATATGGAGCCAGAGATGCGACCTAGTCGCAGACTTGGAAAAAGGCCACGTTATAGAAAGGTCTGATAAGAGAAGAAAAATGTCAGGAAAAAAGAAAACGAAGAGAAATAAAATCGGACCAAATAAAGAGAATGTGAATCCAAGCACTTCAAAAATTAAAAAAGAAGAACACTCAGTAAAGCGCTTGGAGGAAAGGAAAGATAAGGGAAAAGAAAAATCAAAGCCTGACGTTAAATTAAAAGAGCTTTTTGAGAACAATGTGAAGGCATGGATAGGAGAAAATATGAAACCGGCCTGGTCCTCTTGGATGAAGCCGTTTCGTAAAAACAGTAGACAATCCTGTCATGGCATTCGATAGCCTATCGGTGAACTCGGGAAACAAGTCCTTAGCAAGTTAAGGACCCCGAGAGAGATGAAAAATCAGAATGGCAGGTCGCACCTGGGTACAAAAGTATAGAGTGAGTCTTTGTTTGGTTAGGTAACATCTAGATATTAGACACATTGTGTATTCAATATTCTCGAACCTTAATAAATAAAGGCAGGATCGGCAAAAAAAAATAATAATAATATTCCTTATAAATAATATTTTATTTAATTATTGTTATTTTAAATATATTTTTTGGAAAAGCATATATTATAATATAAACCTACAAATATAGATTTAGAGAGTTACTATTTCCACTATGGTATTTTGCTATTTTCACTATAGTTACTCAAGATTTTTTATTTTTAGAATTCAAAATAATATATGCACTTATATTATACAAAGGCCGAGTGCATTGTTTTTGCAAAAATAATTTTTGGTTACATACTGCTAATGTTGTGTAATGCTATACAAGTCTTATTTTAGTAACCTAACCCTGGGTCGGCTGTCATTAAGCTTAATGCTAGTGGGCACTATCATAATATTACCCCCAGCAGGTTAGATATAATTCTGGCCAACTCTAACCCTAAATCTAGAAACCCTAAAAACTAATTGTTCAAAGCAACATCCAATCACAGTACATATACTGGTTAACAACATATACATATACATTACACAAAGCCCAGTGCAATGTTTTCGCAAAAATAATTTTGGTTATATACTACTAATGTTGTGTAATATTACACAAGTTTTGTTTTGGTAATCTAAATCAAGTTGGATCAATTGAAGATAATTAAAATTCTAATACAATATTATATTAAAATCTAAAAATAGAAGCCTTTTGTATAACCATAGTGGAAATAGCAAAATACTATGGTAGAAATAGGCAGTTCCTGGATTTATTGTATATTTTATTATTAATTAATAGTTTGTAAATAAATAAGAATACTAATGTTATATATATATATAAAATAAAGTATTATTTTATAGTGACTACGTGATTGACCAATCAAAATTGATTATATGAGTCCATATGTTATTATTTAAAAAAAATAAAAAAATACAAAAAAAAATAAATAAAAACAAAATACAAAAATTAAAAAAATTACAAAATAAATACAATTTATACTATCATGCTATATTCAATTATTGTGCAATATTCCAACTATCATACTATTATTAGGGCCTAGAATCAGGTAGCCCAATTGATTTTGAAATTTTTGATAGCTGTAAAAATAGGACCCCGGAATATACATAGATAGGTTAGGTTAATTATAGGGTTACTAAAAAAGAAAAGATCTGCAAAAAAACTTCAAAAATAAGCAAAAAATTACTATAAACAGAAAAGATTTGCATAAAAAACCTCAAAAATAAGCAAACTTATACCTGATCTATCTATGTATATTTCGGGGTCCTGTAAAAATAGTATTCCATAATTGGTGCATAGGCCAAAATCAATATGAGTAATTAGTATGATAAACCCACTTTCAGCAAATAGGCTTCATTTGTACCCATTACTAGTGGCAATTCTTTAAAGTCAAGGAGATTCAGGCCAAGCCCAACCTGTAAGTCTGAATCCTTCTGACTTTAAAGACCTGCTACTAGTAACAGGTGCATGTTAGATCCTATCTGCTAAATGTGGGTTTATCATACTAATTATACTGATTTCAGTCTACACACCAATTGTGAAACACTATTTGTACAGCTATCAAAAATTCCAAAATCAACCAGACTACCTGATTCAGACTCTAGCTATTATACTAACTACTACTAACTATTATGCTAACTAACTACTACTAACTATTATGCACCATACTAACTAAACAATCATACTATGTTCATTCTAAAAAAAAAGAAGAAACATTAGTACTATATGTATTAAATATAAAAAAAACTACCGTATACTAACTTTCGTGCTATGCCTATTCTAGCTATGATCTTTTTCAATTGTACTAGGATTCTGAACAATTTAAATAAGGTCATATTTGAAAAATTGCTAATAGAGACCATTTTTTTTAAAAAAAGTTATATTTGAAAAATAGATATTGGATAAAAAGGTTATATTTGAAAACAGCTAATAGGCAAAAACATTATATTTAAAAAATACTAATAGGATAATTTTTATAAATTTTATATTTGCAATGTACTAATAAGAGAATAAAATTGTACTATATTTATGCAAAATAATGCACATGGGCGTTATTTTGAAAATTGCATTTTCTTAAAAATAGCATGTTGTTTTCTGAAATAACGCCTATGAGCAGTGTTGTACACGGACATTGTCCTGCCGATTTTTCAGGGACGCGGACAGTCCGGGATGGGACGTCCGGGACATGTCCGCAATAATGTCCCAACATGATACATGTCCGCCGGGTAAAACCAATCAAATTGCGGAATTATACGAATTTTATTGGTAGATAATCACGTGTTGAGCGCAAAATGTTCGGGACAAAAAAAATTCTGGGCGGACATGTCCCAGACGTCCTGTCCCGGACTGTCCGCCATCCGTGTCCGTGTCCCATGACAACACTGCCTATGAGTGTTCCAATATAATACACACTCAAAATGCCAAATTAATGATAATCTGCTGAAATAACAAATTCAAATAACAAGCAGAAATAAAAATTTTTTAGTCATAAAATCTGACTTAGATCAGAAAAACTATATATAAAATTAAGAAATACAGGTTTTTTATGCATTACATATATATAGCGACAATTTTTTAAAAATTAGACCTTTACTTCAAAATAACACCCATGCACATACTTGAAATAATGTGCATTCCCTTTAAATAATGCACAAGTGTGCATTATTTCGAGTAAATACGGTATTTATTGTTTTATTATTTTTTTTAAAGAATATATCTTTGTTTTTTTTTTTAAGAAAATGTAACTCTATTTTTTTTTTGGAGAATATATTCTGTTTGTTTTTTTTTTTAGAGAATATATTTTGGTTTTTTTTTAGAGAATGTATTTCAATTATTTTTAGAAATTGTATGTATTTTTGTTTTTTTTAAAGAATATTTATTTTGAAAAAAGGTAAAATTGGGAAAAGTTTTATCTGATATTTAAAATATAGCTTATATATACCAATATAAAAGTCTAACCAAAAAAAAAATTACTATAATGCTCAAATATAAGTTCACATAGATTAATTTAGTCCTATTGTACTATATTTATTTTAAAGAAAAGTGTTAGTACTATAATAAACTAATTATATAAAAAAAAAAAAACTATATAATAAACTAATATAAAAAAACTATTTACTGTGTTATATCTGTCTGTTCTAGCTATATTCTATCCAATTGTACTATGTTCATTCTAAAAAAAAGAACATAAGAACTTTAGTACTGTAACAAACTAATTTAAAAAAAAACTATCTACTGTACTATGTCTATTTTAGCACATTCTAATTGTACTATGTTCATTTTTAAGAAAAGAATGTAATAACAAGTGTAATGTTCTCAGTATTCTCAGAGAACATTACACAATTTTTGGGAACATAAATTATTAAAAATATGTTCTCTATTTGAGAACATTAAATAAATTCTTTTAATATTAAAAAAATTTTAATTTTCCTATTAAAATTTTACTAAGAACATTAAGAAATTAAAAATGTTCTTTTTGAGAACATAAAACCAAATTTGAACTAGCAATAATATAAACTAATTTAAACAAAAATTACTATTAATAAGCTATATCTGTTTTAGCTAACTACTGTGCTATATTCATTCTAAAAAAAAGTAGTAAGAACATTAGTACTATAATAAACTAATATAAAAAAAACAAAAAATACTATCTACCATGCTATATCTGTTCTAGCATGTTCTAATCATACTATATTCATTCTAAAGAGAAGAATGTAAAGAATGTTAGTACTGTATTAAAAAAACAAAAAAAAATTATCATAACCATGCTATGTCCATTCTAGACAACTACTGTATTACATTTTTTCTAAAGAAAAGAACATAAGAACATTAGTACTGCAACAAATTAATATAAAAAAAAACTATCTACTGTGCTATGTCCATCCGTTCTAGCAATGTTTTGTCTAATCATACTATGTTCATTTTAAAGAAAAGAATATAAGAACATTAGTACTATAACAAACTAATTTAAAAAAAGAAAACTATCTGCCATGCTATGTTTTATTCTAGAGCATTCCAATTGTACTATGTTCATACTAAAAAAAAGAACATAATAATATTAGTACTGTAATAAACTAATTAAAAAAATTTACTGTGACTGTGCTATGTTTGTTCTAGCTAATTATGGTGCTATGCTCATTTTTAAGAAAAGAACATAAAGATGTTAGTACTATAATAAACTAATATATATATAAAAATAAAAAAACCTGTTTATTGTGCTATGTTGGTCTATTCTAGTTACATTTGTTCTAAAGAAAAAAATATAAGAGCATTAGTACTGTAATAAACTAATTAAAAAAACTATTTACTATGCTACATTCATTCTAGCACATTCTATTTATACTATATTTGTTCTAAAGAAAAGAATGTAAGAATATTAGTATTGTAATAATAAAAAAAAGGCATACTATATAAAGTTAAGGCTTTAAGTGATGACGGTTCTAAAAAATAAATATAATTAAAATAAAAAAAAAACAAATATAGTTGATACTGTCTAAATGCACACTGCATACTGTTTAAATGTATAATTTTTAAACAATTTATTAGTAATATGCATTTAAATAGTTGTTTTTCTGACATTTGATTGGTTAATACTATATAATGCATAAAATTAATTTTTTTTAGACTTTCCCAATGGTATGCATTTAGATAGTATAAACTGTAAATTAAAAAAATTTATTTATATAATCATTAATCTTTAATATGATTGAATGATAATATAAGGGTCGCCATAGTAATCTATAATTTTCAATATAATAACTCAAAAATTACTCTTTTCTACAATATAAAGTTTATTTTTATTAAGCATAGTTTTATAAGCCTCTAATAAAGATTGTAAAGCTAGTTTTTGTAATTCTAATAGTGGTAAAATCAATAAAATTGGTTTAGTATATCAAAAGTTATAGACAATTTAAATTTAAAATTAGATATATTTATATAGAAAAAGTGAATTTTGTATAACTATATTTTATTATAAGATCTTCTTTATTGCTATTCTCATTTATTTATGAACTACCAATTAATTTATATATTTATAAAGGAAATTACTAATTTATACTACAGGTGATTATCACCTGTAGTCAATTTGGCAATTAAAATTCAGGATTAGGTGTAACATGTAGATTAATTTTGTGTAACAAAAACAAAAAATTTTTTAAAATTGTTAAAATTGCTTCTAATCTAAAATTTTGTCTATAAAACTACTTTTTTTTTATGAAATAAAAAAATTCTTTGCTAAATTTTACTATATACAAAGCCCTACCCTAATCTCTAATCTTTACCCTTATCTAATATTAAAGAGATTTAATTTTTAATTAATTGGTGATCCGTGAGTCAACCAGAGAGTGGTCATAGTGAAACGTGATGCTTATTACTTATAGAAATTTGGGTTTTGCGAATGTGGAGTGCACACATCTAAAACTTTTTTTATACTAAGTTAATCACTCTTCTGACTTAAGAGACTTTTGTAGAGCTCGTCAAGACGCATCTAATGGTGGGTAGAGCGTCAAAATCGGCCTGGTGGGTGCTGAGATATCTTTAAAAACGTTTCTTTTACTATGTAAATTTCTTTACAAACAATACTATTGTTTGCAAAGAAATTTACATAGTAAAAGAAACGTTTTTTAAAGATATCTCAGCACCCACCAGGCCGATTTTGATGCTCTACCCACCATTAGATGCGTCTTGACGAGCTCTACAAAAGTCTTTTAAGTCAGAAGAGTGATTAACTTAGTATAAAAAAAGTTTTAGATGTGTGCACTCCACATTCGCAAAACCCTAATTTCTATAAGTAATCCGCGTCACGTTTCACTATGACCACTCTCTGGTTGACTCGCGGATCACCAATTAATAAAAATTGTTTGTTTTGTTTATTTTTTTATATATTGTAGATCACAAATGATAATCACCTATAGTTATTATTAGTTATTTTCATTTATAAAATAATAAATAATTTATAAATTTATTAATTATTAACTTTTTTTTATTATACAAACCAAATTTTTTTATAAAAAAAATACTTCTAATACATATGCTCTGATTTTTGGAATTTATAAAAAAGCTTATTTTTTTAAAATTTGAAGCTATATAATTTTTGATCTACTGTCCTATTTTAAATAATTTTACTACCAAAATATTCATCTCTTTGAGATGATTCCAACAAGTCCAAAATCATAAAAATCCAATCACAGGGTCATGAAAAATGCACTGTCAAATAGGTGATACATCTAAAATTGGTTTGATTTATGTTAAACCAATTTCAGGTGTGTCACCTATTTGATACCACATTTTCTTATGACCCTGTGATTGAATTTTTATAATTTTTAGCTTATTGGAATCGTCTTAAAGAGACAAATAGTTTGGTAGTAAAATTATTTAAAATGGACTAGTAGATCAAAAATTATTTAGCTTTAAAGTTTTAAAAAAATAAGTTTTTTTATAAATTCCAAAAATCGGAGCATATGAATATTTTGTATATATAATAAAATCTGGCAAAAATAAAAGAGCAACCTATTGCTATATGATCCGTATATAATAACCAATTATTTTTAAATTGGCAATCATATAGATGATTTTTTTTGTTTTTTTTTAATTTTATTATTTTTTGTTTTTTTACTAATGTTAATATTTTTTTTATTTATCATTAGAAGTTATTGCTAAAGCCTTAATAAAATCATTATTAAAGCTATTGTTAGAGCTATTGTTGAAGCTGTTGTTGAAGCTATTGTTGAAACTGTCTTTGGGGCTATCATTGGAGCTAGGGATGCACTCAGTCCTAAAAAAGACCAGTCCGGACTGGTCCCAAACCAGAACTGATAAGGACCGTGGAACTATTAAAAGGACTGTTCCTGAACTAGTCCTTGTAAACAAATAGTGATCTTCATATTACCCAATCAAATTGCTTGATTAGGTATAACACAGATTGTCTGATATTTGTTTATATTTGACAATAGTAATTATGTTATTTTGACCAATACATTATTTTATTTGTATATTATTATCTATTTACATGCTTTGTATTATTTATTACTTATTTATCTACTTTTCATTATATATTCCTTATTTAGTTATCTATTCATACTTTGCCTCGATTTATTTGTGGTTGTATTTTTGTATAAGCCATTTTATTTTATTTTATTTTTTTTTTTTGTGTTAAAGTTCCCGCTTTGGGTGAGAGTTTATTTAATCAAGCCTGTGGATCAAGGGCGCCTCTTTGGGTGTACCCACAATTGAGTTACATTGAATGAGAGTACAACTAGCCACGCGTACAACTTTTGGTTGTCTAATTTAAGTAGTCCGCCTGAAGGTTCTACACTAGTTGCCATACCTACAACCCAACTAGGGGATTGTCTATTTAAACCCTCTGGTCCAACGCTTCGCATGTCAATCCTACTTGTGATCACCAGTACAGCCCTCCAATACATTAGTCAGTCGCCATTTTATTTTATATATGACATAAAGACAAGATATTTGTATAATTTATAATATGTTTGTTGAAACTAATAAAAATGTAAAAGAAAAGAATCATTAGTGTAATTTTATGTAAACTTTGGTGGTAATTGTATTTGGATGTGTTTGTACAAGTAGGAATGATTCTATAAAAGAGTAAAATTGTGCATTGCGAAATTTGTATGAAGAAAATATATAAAAAACCTGAAGTTTTACTTTGATAAAATTTTTAACTCTCAATTCTGCAAATAAATATAAAACAAATAAAATATCAATAATTAATTTTTATTTATCCAAAATAGATTTTTTTGATTATTTTTATTCTCTTGCATTTTTATTATATTGTTTCTGTGTATATTTATTACTTCATATATTGAAGATATGAGCTCTCAAGATGATGAATATTGTGCTTTTAATTAGTTATTTCTGATAATGAAGAGCAAACTTCTTATAGTTCTGGTTTAACTAAAAAAAAAATTGAAAAATGTGATTCAACAGTATGGCAATACTTTAATGAAAAACAAAATAACATCCTGGTTTTTCTGTTTGCAAAGTATACAAAACACTATTTTCAAAAACAAGTTCAACTTCAACATTAAGGCGTCATTTAAATACGCATAGTATAGTAGCTAGGGGTCTTAATGGGTCGGGTTGGGTCGGGTTTGGGCCTGACCCAGGTCAGACCCACTTGGGTCAAAACCCGACCCGGGTCTGACCCGCCTCATGTCAAACCCGACCCGGGTCTGATCCGCCTCATGCCAAACCCGACCCGGGTCTGACCCGCCTCATGTTAAACCTGACCTGGGTCTGACCCAACCCAACCCAATCCGTGTTGAACCCGGGTTAATGATGGGTGATGCAACGATTTTCTGTTATTTGTTCGCTATACCAGTAATTGCAATATATTGTGGGTTAGTTTGGTATAAGCTAACTATAAAAGTTTGTTACAAAGCTCATTACTCCAATGACAGATAGCATGCATCTTAGTTTTATTGGTGAATGCCAATTTTTAAATAAGTGTTGCAAAGAGAAAACATTATGTTACTATATTAGTTTTAGCTCATTGATCATAATCGTGGTTCGTAGATCGACATAAAACTACGAGTCACTGAGAAAATTGATTGATTATCAGATAATCTGGGCGGCAAAATTCCGACCAAAAATTCTAGAAATAAGGTAGCTGCGCGACGCTGTCATGCAAAACCAGGAACGTTAAATTTATGAATTACCGTAATTCGATTAGATGATTCGAGCATTTTTAAGATTATACATAGTTTGAAGAAACTATGGGTAAAGCTTGAAATCGGGTTTATTTTTCTTGTGTTGAACCAAATTTTTATTAGCTTTATTATAAGAAAATCAAACCCGGGCAAAATCTTAATTATGGGTTTGGATTTGTAATAAATTAATAGAATAAGTAATTGAAATTTTAAATTACGTAATCATAAGACAACTTAAGTATAGCATAGAAATTTTTTTGATTACGAATTTTGTAACAGAGATTCGAGATCTTCTATTAGTATATTGATAATAAGAATTTTAATAATCATAGCTATATCAATTCTTCATATACTTTATTAATTAAATCTTCGACCTGATTAAAGGAAATTATAGTTTTCCTTATCAAGATCGTGATGAGAAATTCGATCGATATTAACAACAGTATAATGCGTTCTTTTTCAACGGGAATATTACCGCAAAAGAAGTTCTTAATGAGTTTAATTAATCGGGCTGATCAGCTCAGCTAAACGTTTTTTGGATCGTGATTAGCGGTCAATTACTCGAATGCGTTCGTTTGATCATTTTTTTCATAAACTCAAGGTAAAATTAACTAGCATATATAGATTAATTATAATGCCAGTGAAAAAAATAAAAATATCATTTAAAAAAAGCAAGTAAACAAACCTGCTCAATAGCGGGGACATGCATAAATTGATCTAAAGAAGACATAAAATCCATACTATATCCTCGAATTGACAAAATAGCAAGGCATTACAGGTATAGACGCTCATGCCAGAATTTAGAAGATGCCACAGCCACAAGTTTATCAAATGAATTACACAAAAAACGTTTCATATTGCATTAAACAAATGCCAGTATACATGATTATATACGTCATGTTACTGCATCAATTTGAATACGCCATCCAATAATAAGATTCAAAATTTTGCACACAGATAGTTGCCTGTAAACCATACACTTTGCACTTCGTACTACGTTCCTGGTATCAATCATTAAATATTTAATAAGGTAGCTGCGCGATGTTGTCACGCAAAACCAGGAACAGAATGTATATTTCAGATAGAGTTGCAGATCAAATCTATTTACATAGTTTAAATATAATTTTCTCATTGGCTGTTAATTTTTACTAGTTTTACATATAGCTCTAATCTTAGCTTTATGTTTACGAAAGTTGGTATTATAGCAGTCTAATTGGTTTAAACAATATAATATAGTGTAACTGGGAAAATTAAAATAGAGCCCAAAATTGAAAATAATTATTGATAAGGGTCCAAAAAATATAATTACTGAAAAATTTGTTAGCTGACAAAATCAAATTAAATATAATAGTAATTGTTTTTCATGATTAAATAAATATTTTAAAGTTTGTGATAGTAAAGTCTTAATTAGATCGATCAAAAATTTTATTCCGGTAGGACAATGCTTTTATTATTAATCTAATGCGGCCTTTTTATATATTTCATAACACAAGTTCACGGTACAACAATTACTCTGGATAATAGTTACAGGCTTTTCTCTTTCTCTTACTCGATATGGTATGCAATGCCAATGACCAACTCTATTTTAATTAATAACTCATCGATATTGGCTTATCTATTTTTATCAATATAGTATTGATAAGTCAAACATGTTTTTAGAATTTTAATAAGTTGGCGAAGATCATATTTGGTCACGTTATAATAATAAAATTATAACAATAAAGTTAAGTATTATGTCAAAATTTCCAAATTAATATTGGCCGAATATCGTTGTTAATATCAAACATGAGCATAATTGAAATAGATAGTAGAATCGCACCAACACTTTAACAGTTAACGCGAAATTTATGTTTATTACTGGTATTTATTTGAGTTGAAAGTGAAATAGCTAAATTTTTTTTTATTTTTATCCTTTATATATTATGTATTTGACTTTCGATTGAATACATCAATTACATAATTAATTTACTTATACTATACTCTCTAACTCTGATTATACATTTTTTATGCACCATAATCGTATCATTGATCGAAACACATCAAAACACGTAATAACGAAACATTCGAACCTGATACATAATACAAAGCGATAAGTATTATTCTCATTATTTATACATATATATTTTTTATTTTTTTCGAAGCGTCGCTAACTGTTCTCTTCGACTTAAGTATTATTCAATTGTGATCGAAAAGGGAGCTAAGCAGGAAGGTCTCGGCGTGGCGACAATCACAGTGAAACCAGGATGCCGGCAGGGAAAACCGGTTAAGCCTATAGTTTATACCCAGTCATATTATAGTGGCTAAGTATTTTAATTTTAAGATCGTTTCTTAATTTTTACACGAAGAAATCGAGCCATATTTGGGAGCGAAGCCACTCATACCTGAAACGGTTGCTAAGTTTGCGGCATAGATCTGCGATTAACTAACTTTGACACGGTAAGTTTCTTTTATAGTATTGTTCGGGGTGATACACAGAGTCACAAGGAAGAATAACCCAATCAGATGCCCAGATTTGTACAGAACACTTCACACGCCGTATAACCATGCACTACGTTCCTGGTATGTAACTTTTTTGATATTCGCTAATATATTTTGTTTTATCTATAACGGAGCATTTGTCTGTTCTTGTATTTGTTCTTGAACTTGCACATATTCTTGAACTAGACCATTATACAAAACGTTTTCAAATTCATGACTTTTTTTAGCCCAAAATAATTTGTGAATATTAGGCAATCAAACAATAAAAGTAATTTGGAACATTCACGTTCACAATTTTGTGTTGTTTAAGGGCATTAATAAGGGCACTGAAAAATGGTATAATAATTATTCGAATATTGTAATAATTACTCGACCATGATAATAGCCTTACGTATTCTGTGCATTTAGGTCACATTTTTCGGACGACCAATCAAAAAGGTTAAAGTGAACAACCCAGAATTGAAGTATATAGATAGATTAGAATGTTAATTATATTTAATTTTTCTATATAAAATTTTGATGGGATAAAATGCGCATGATTCGGAAACATGCGCATTAATGCGCATTGAAATGGTTTCGTCATGCGTCACCCATCATTAACCCGGGTCTGACCCGGGTCTGACCCGACCCGCATTTTTTCTGACCCGGGTTTGACTCGACCCGGGTTTTTTCTGACCCGCGTCTGACCCGACCCGGATTTGATCTGACCCAGCTAAGACCCCTAATAGTAGCATTAAAAAAAGAGTAAAAGCCCTTAAACACAAACCCTTATACGAAGAAAGAACAAGAAGAACGAAACAATTTGGTCATAAAATGGATCATTTGTGATATTCAACCATTTTGTGTTATTGAATGTAAAGAGGAGAGAAATGATTTCAAAATTTGATCTGTGGTACCAATTTCTTAGTAGAAATACAATAAAAGATCATATAACAGAATTATTTCAAAATAAAAAAGAAAAACTTAAAACAGCATTGCATGAAATTCCAGGCAAAGTATCATTTACATCTAATTTATGGACTGTATCAAATGGCATATCATTTCTTAGCCTTACAATTCATTATGTTGATTCAAATTGAAAATTGAAGTGTTTTCTTCTTGATATTATCCCAATAAAAGAACAACATATATGAACTAATATTGCTACTACAATAATGAATATCTTGGATGAACATTATATATCTAAGAAAACCTTGGCCCTAACTACAGATAATGCGTCATCAATGATTTTGTATGGTGCACTTGTAGCAGATGAGCTTGAGAAAGTTATAATAACTTCGTTTTTCACAATATCGGTGTATAGCCCATGTATTGAACTTGGCAGTTGGTAAAGGAATTAATTTAATCAACGAGTCAGTTACTAAAGTGCAATCATTAATGTCTCACATCAAAGCATCACAACCTACAATTAATAATCTAAAAACATTATATGAATTGAAAGATATCAGTTATCTAGCACCTAAACTAGACATTAGGCATAGATGGAATTCTACTTACTACATGTTAGAAAAGTAGAAAAAAATAGATCTGCTCTAAATATGCTTGTAGCTAATGATCAAGTCATTTATCAAAAATGTACAAACGAAATTAATCATGCTAATATTAATATAAGTTTGTTTTTTTCTTATAAAAAAATAAGATTAGTAAATAAATATAAACTAACAATTTATTTAATTAAAACAATAAAGGATACAATAGTTCTCTTAGAGCCAATTGAATGTGCTACCTGACTTCTTTCTGCTTCAAGCTATCCAACTCATGGTGATGTTTGATTTGTTTTTCTTGGCATTCAAGATTACATATTACAATATGAAGATGATGAAGATTTTTCACAAAATCAAATAGCAAGTGTGATCTATAAAAAATCAGATAGTTACTAGCCATTATTAGATGAAACTTCTCAAATTTCATCATTGCTTGACCCAAGAACAAAATTAACAGCATTCAGAACTATGGATAAAAAAATCAAGGCAATCGATACAGTTTCAAACCTTAATGAATACTCGTCTCAAGTTCCAGAACCAACTACAACCTCTTTTGATGATTTGTCAACTAAAAATTATTTTCGTCAATTACGTTTGCTGATTACACACAAGAAAAAAGGTCAAATTCTCCATTGCCAATAATGAATTATATACGAGATGAATGGAAAAATATTTGGCTATGCTATTGGAGAATGAGTTAGATCCATTAGTTTGGTGGCAGGAAAGGCTGCGTGAATATCCAAAATTAAGCTCAATTGCTAGGAATTACTTATGCGTTCAAGCAACAAGCATTGCATCAGAAGAGACTTTCTCAATTGCTGTACAAACTATTACACCAGCTAGAAATAGGTTGGATGGAAAAGTTGCAAGAACAGTATTGTGTTTAAAGAGTTGGTTTAGAGAAAAAATATGTTATTAAATATTATTTATTTGGATTTTTTATTTTTTTTATATAAGTATAATTACAAATAAAATTATTAATATTATATTTATTAAATAATAAAATACGGGAAACTCTTTCTAACGATCATCTGCACCAAAACGTTGCAGAAGAGTAACTACATTTAAAGCAAAAATCACATTAGAAAACAAGGTCAGGTCGACTAAGTAAAGAAGTGTATTACTAAAAATAAGCAGTAGTTTAGTATTAGCTCTAGACTCAACAATATGAACTTGTAGAGTCTTGTATAGTTCTTTGCTTTTGGAAAAATTTTAAAAACTTTTTTGGGGAAATTAACTTACCCCTGTCAGCAGATCGTTGGTAACTAATCGGGTAATGCATAAACAAACAAGCAAACAAACAAATATTAGACAATCAAGTAAACAAACAAAACACATATATTAATTTGATAAACAAATTATGCGCACAAAACCAGAATTGAAACAATGACAAGAATTTTCTAGCACAAGCTATATATACGTATTTACCCAAAAAATGGGGTTGGAAATTAAATACCAAAACTTTTTCTTTAAGGAACAGAAATCACAGGAACGCATCCTTAATAAGTTTGAAAATAGATTACTTAAAGAAGACAAGTGTATAGCAAATTTCTTAGGACTGGAAAGGGCGAAAATTGTCTATATAATTAGGCAATTGCTGGACATGTATGGATGGATAGAACAGAAAAAAGCAAGAGGAATGCTAGTATCAGAGAAAGAGAATCAATTTGTAGAAATGAAAATTGAGGACAATAAAAGGAAAAAGGAGATTGCTTTCAGCCTAGAAAATCCATAGCAGAACAACTGAAGTAAAACAGAAAGAAACAGCATTGTCAAGAAAGGAGTTAATGTTAGACTTAGAATGCAGCATCATGGACTATGGAACTGAAGAATTGGAGGAAACTTTGAAGAGAAAAGCTTTACAAAAGAAAAAACAGAGAGAAGAAATATTAGAGGAGAAAGTAACAATTAACAGAGTAACAAAACTAGTAGAGAAGAATATACAAGAGAATATTTTAATGAAGGAGGAAGTTGAATTAAATGAGCTAATAGATGAAATGCATAATGACTGCACAATCCAAAACCCCAAGGAATTCGATGGGCAAGATAACAATGCGAAACCTAATAAAGATAGTACAAAACTACTACAAACAAAGATAGTTTCTAATGACAATGGTATTTTTAATCAAAATCTATATATACAAAAACTTCTAAGCACAAGCACAAAAGTAAAGCCTAGGATCGAATTAACCTTATAGGACCTACCAAGAAATGCAAGGGCTGGACTGATAAGAAGATGTCTAAGCCCCTTCGGCCTGGCAATAGTGAAGGAATATATGCCTTTTGGAAAAAATGAAGCAGCCTACATTGAATTAGTTTTACCGATGAGTCTAAAAAGAATCTATTAGAAATGTGGGTGGTACATTTTGATCAAGGAAAAGTTGTTTGTTTGACACATGGAAGGTTTGATAAAGAAACATTAACAAGCAGGAGTGCTTATAGAGCAATCATCAAAAACGTACCAAAAGTAGCAGTGGAATTTGCTTTATTAAGAAAAATGAAGAGGTTTAATGCAAAAGCAGTTTATATATCAGCAAACAGCAATGGAAATCAAAGAGGTCTAGCAACGGTTTATTTTGAAACAGCAGAAGATCTGAAAAATACATTGAAAGGAACAGCATACTATTATAGCACTAAACTGTTTTGGAAAACCAACATAAGAGCACCTGACAATAGAAGAAAGCAAGAACGTAAATATGTGTCCAAATATAAACAAGAGGATTGTCCAAAAGAGATTTTCATACAAAGAAATGAAGATTCTCTGAAAAGAGTGCCATTAACAAATATTAGCAATGGTATTAATAGAAGAAATAGTGATAAAAATAATAGAAAGCAGATGAGGTTTCAACAGAAATACAGCCAAAATAATCAGATAAGATTCCAGAAACACAAAGAGGAATATCCTAACATAGAAATGTTGAAGGAAATCTTAAAAAGACTAGCTAGAACAGAAGAAAGTATAGAAGTGTAGAGCAGATACAGCCTGCTCTTCACTCCTAAACAGTGCCCTAGGCATCTCAAAGAGAAAAGAGAAGGTGCTGTACCCTCCTAAAAATAAAACACCAACAGTGCAAGTCAATACAGCATCTTCTCAAAAGACAATACACGAGAAGGGTTTCAAAATAGATAGGTTTCTTAAAAGTGAATACGAAGTTTTCAACAAACAAAAAGAATTTAGGCTAACATACTGTTGGCCTATAAAAATTACACAAAAACGGGCATAACTCTCGATCCAGTAATTAGAATTCGATGAAACAACCACCATTCGACTCAGCTCAATGAGACGGTTCGAATGAGCTATAGATCATCCCTGTATGACCATTGGTTACCAAGATCGGAACCAATAGATGATCAAGTATCAGATCTACAATTTGATTGGCTAGGCGATCTACTGCGCGCCAAAACGCATATATGGCATTTATAAAACATATCATATTTATAGCATATATACTCTATATTTTATTTATAACACATATATCATTTATTTCATATATTACATTTATATCATTTATACTATATATTTTATTAGTAGTAGATATAGCATTTATTGCACATGTAATAGATATAGTCCGTTACATTTGTGAAAAACAAAAATGTATAAAAGCGGCCGATGTGGACCCCAAGTTCAACATCGAGTCTTCATACTCTTTCACTAATAAAAACAACTATTAACTACACAAATTAAACAATTATTAGTATCCTCATATACTTCTAATTGTAGCCTCTTTCGTAATTGCAAATTGCCTTAAATCTTCTTTGTTAAGTTTTATTAAAAAACGCCTTCCGACTTAGATATATCACAGTAACAAAGTGAGGTTACACAAAGTGTTCACTGTCTAAGATCGCTCTAGTTACCTAATATCTTTGAAGAAGTGGATATAGGATAACAATACTTAGAAGTGGAAGGAGAAGGTTCTTAAGTAGGTAGGCTGGAGTCCAACAAGGTAGGGACTGCTAGCATTCTAAAGCATTTTAAAGATGGCGAAGAAATTATATTTAAAGTAGCAAGTCATAACATTAATGGAATCAAAAATTCAAATGGACACAAGTTAGAAATAATTGGAAAATGGATGGAAACAAGGGACTATGTGGTTATAGGACTTGTGGAGTCAAATGTTTCAGCTAAAGAAGGTTTTTTTCTAACAAGGAATTTGGTAAACTACAACGGGTTTTGGTCAAGCAGTGATGCAAACAAGAAAAAGGGTTCAGGAGTCAGTTTCCTCGTTAAGAAGGATTAGGAAAAATATTTAGGTCAAAGTGGTTAGACATAGTGAATTTATAATCGAAGCAGCTTTTTATTTTAGACAACTAGAAATAGTCATTATTATGGTTTATTTACCCCCGAACAATAAAGATAAAATCAAACGGGTTCAACAAGAGATTGTCAAGAGGTATATGAAGAGAACTGTCAAAACACAGTTTATTATAATGGGTGACTTCAACCACATTCTGGATCCTGCACCAGACAAATGGGATTCAGCAGAAAACTCAGGCAAAAAAAGATTACATTTGCATAGTTGGTTGTTAGGTCAAGGTTTTAAGGATGCTTTTCGCTAGTTGAACCCGATATCAAGGGCGTATACTTGGTCCAATTGCAGGTCTAAAACCAGAATCGATCAGATCTGGCTTTTAGAAGAGCTAACAGACACATTATCGGGAGCAAAAATTCATAGTATGGACTATGTGACTTGTAGTGATCATGCACTGATTGATGCGGAAATGCAAGTTGAAGAGTTACTTAGTAGAATTAGCATTGTGAAAATGTGTAAAAAGAAGATCACTAGAACAGTATATGAATATGACAAGGCCACACAAGAGAACTGGCAAGAATATAAAGAAGACCTCTACCAGTACTTGTGCAATAAGCCAAGCATTAAACGACTAATCAACGAAACTGCTCAAGAAAATTCTAAGACTTGTACATTGGATGAAGCATGGGATGCAATAGAGGACAGCATTATTTATGCAGCAAATAAGAACATTCCAAAGAAGAAAATTTATAATTATTCTTAGAATAGAAAGAAAAATGCAAGGGCGCAAGAAAATATATGCTCAGATATTGTGAAGATTAGCAAAATTTTGAGGAAGGCGAGAAAACTACTAAACAAAGGGAAAGGCTATGAAGTCAAAAACCTTAACGAAGTGAATCATACCATGCATGTAATAAACAAGAAGTATGAAACAAACATACCTTTGGCCTAGCAGGCAATTTCAAATGATTGGTTCACAGATACCAAGAGCTGGTGGAAATTATTAAAGAGTAGATAGTTGAAAGAAAGAGAAGGCTCAGCATGTGAATCAATCAGATTAAATACTGACAAAAGATGTGAGAGGATCCTTAGAGAGCAAGGAAAAATGCTGTCAAGCCTTCTTGACAAACCTTTCAGTCGAATTTCAATAGATAGACTTATAGTCGAGAAAGAGGGCTCTAAGACATTAGTAAACAGCGCGAGTGAAGTATTAGAGGAAGCAAACAAACATTTCCTAAATCAGTTCAAAAGAAGAGAAATTAGAAAAGATAAAGTGATCTAGGAATGGGCTGAGATTTATAGACCAATCGAATCAATTAAAGATAATTGGTACTCAAGTATAGATCTAGACATATCTGAAGAAAAGTGGTAAAATACTCTGAAAGAAGTTAAATGAACTTATCTCCGGGGGCCTCAAAAATTAGTTATATGTTAATTAAGAATGCAGATAATAGGGTCCAGAACATTTTTAGAATTTTTGCAAATAGGTGTATAATGGAAGCCAAAATCCCAACCAAATGGAAACTGGCCCAATTGTATTCCATTCTAAAGAACGAGGATTGGGAGCACTGTCTTAACAGCATTAGGCCAATAGCACTACTAGAATCTTTCAGAAAGTGCGTTACTAAAGTGATCACAAAGAGGCTTTCAACAATTTTAGTTGAAAGGTCTATTCTAAAAGGAGCAAATTTCATAGCACTCCCGGGATCATTGACAGAGTACCCAATACAGATCATGAAAGCAATTTTAGAAGAGGCCAAGGAGAAGTCAAAGGAGATTTGGTTGATTTGGTGTCATATGAAATGTTAGAATTAGCTCTCCAAAGAATCAAGGTCCTGAGAAGAACAATTTAGTTCATTATAAACTTGTTTGAAAGCAGAAAGTTTAGAGTTATACAGTCTAACCCCGCAATAGTCACATCCGAAATAGTCACATTTTCTTGAAACTTATATACCAATCATTTGCAGTAATATAAAATTAACTCTCGTTATAATTACATGATGTGACTATTATTATGTTTCTCTCGCAATAGTCATGTCAAGTTTATGCCAGACAGTGTGACTATAGTGGGGTTAGACTGTAACAGGTGTGGGTCTTTCTGAAGTGATTACAGTTAAATATGGAATAGATCAAGGGGAGGTAATCTCTCCTCTAGAATTGCGCATCTTCTAAGACCCTCTTTTGTTAAGAGTTCAAAAGGAAAAAAATCTAGGTTATATAATAGAGGTTCAGAAACTGACAGATTTGCCCAGGAACTCATACCACAAATATATACATAGGCAAACTGTTATTGCTTTTGCAGATGACACTTCTTGGATCGCTAAAAATAAAGAAGAAATGATCCAAATTCTACGTATTGCAGAAGAATTTTATCAAATTAATAATATTGAGATTAACGGAAGTAAATCCAAGTTACTAGTATGGAACTCTAGTTTAAATAAAGTGGAGAAGTGCATTCAAGTTAATAAGAATGTGGTTAGACCTGAAGATAATCAATCTCTCATAAGAATGTGGTTAGACCTGAAGATAATCAATTTCTCATAAGAATGTTAGAGGTATGGTTGGGAAACAATCTAAAAAAAACGCTAATTACAAATAGAGCAAAAGAAATATATAGCAGGTGACTTTGGCTCTCCAGAAAAAGTATATCACACCTAGCCAATGTACTTATATTAATAATATATTTCTTTTACTGAAGCTGATATACATGCTCCAAGTCTCCAGATTATCACCAGAGAATCTAAAGAAGATACAACAGCCCTTTTTGAAACTTGTTAAACACAAAATTGGAGTTAAAAGGTCCGTAGGTAACTTTGTTATTACACACAAGGACCTCAGAGCTATTGATGCCTTGATCATGAGCTAGCAGCTAGGCAAATTGTAGCTTTATATAAGCAAGTGAACCAAGAGGACCCTCAGTCTGATCTCGCAAGAATTAGAATTAAACAGGGTAACCTTAATGCTGGTCTAACAAAAGAAATAGAAGATAATGCACCTATTCAGGATCTGTATAGACTGTGGAAAAGTAATTTGTCATATTTGGTTCTACTTAAAGCAAAGGAGCTAGGGCTGAACTTTTATTTCAATAATTAGAAGTGGAACCTTGCATAGTCGGTGTCACAATTAGAGCTCTGTTGAAAAAGGCAGACACATTAGGCCTAACTAAAGAGCTCAAAAAATACAATATCTTTTATCTTAATCAACTCATCACCAAGGATGGAAAAAGCCTAATATCATGGTAGCAAATTAAGTGGCACAGGGTTCTAGTAAAAAAGGAAGGAAAGCAAAATGGTTTGCTGTAGTTGAGGGGAGGTCCTCCAAAACCACAGGGCAAGAGCATTAAGAGGAGAGTTTACGGCTTGCTCTCAGGAAAGCCCAAGGCTTGCCATGAATCAAAGCTTAATTTCTAGTAATAATAGACACAAAGAGTGGATATGGCTTCAAGATAAGGAGAATCCAGATGAAGTGCACAGAGTTATCAAGAAGGGAGAAAAAAGAGTTTTTGCAGAGCATAAGGGTCATAGTATAAATCTAGAAAACAGTAAGATGTCGTTTGTGGAATGTAACTGCCAAGATGAACAAGGTAACAAGAAGTTTAAGTGTACGAAGTGGGTACATAAGAAAGACATTATTACCCAGCTTCCGAGAATGACACTTAAATCAGGCAAAAGAATAGTTCCTGTTTTCGAAGACTTTTATAGAGAAAAGGTGTGAAGTTAAAAGGATCTTGTCTCAAGAGCTAGTAAAGAGTTGGTGCGGTTAAAACTAGTAGAACACAGAGAACTAGAAATACTAGTTTAAGGGATTTATTAATCTAGATCAAGAGAAAGATGAATTTATATTCTATACAGATGGTTGTTTATTTAAAAAGGAGAGCATCTCAGTTATAGGTGCAGGTTGGTTACAGACAGATAGTGAAGGGTCAAGGAGTTTCTTAGAGTGTTATGCTAAATTAAAAAATTGGTCTTCATCTTCGAAGCCAGAATTAGTAGCTATTTGGCTAGTTTTATTAACAGTTTCTATTAATAGTATAGTCTTAATTCATACAGATAGTGCTGTCACAATTGAATGTATAAGAGGTGGGAAAAGATACCTAGATGCGATCTCGAGATGGTGTAAAGTTAAGAATTATGATGTACAGATAAAGATCCGGTACCTATTACGAATGAAGCAGATTAAATTAGAGCTTATTAAAGTCAAAAGCTATGACAACAATCGCTGGAATGACAGGGCAGACTTTCTCGTGAAGAAGAAAGCCAGACAGGGTATGATTGTAGATATCATACCAGAAACAACTGACTGGTTAACATGCAGCATTAGTTGGAAAAACTACATAGTAGAAACGAGAATAAGATCCTTTATTAAAAGAATACAAAATACCCAACTCGGTGTGAAATGGAAGGCCTTAGGTACTTACAAAAGTCTAGAGCGAGAAGAAGATAGTAAGGAGCTATTTTATTGGCAATTATTCTGGTCGCGCTTGAAAGAACTATCAGGAGTAAAATGTAATTCAATAGCAAGGGGTAAACGTTTAGCATTTTGGTTGAAAGTTCTGTGTGATGAGCTGCCATTATTACAGAAGTTAGGTAATCGAAGACCAAAAATTTACAAGAATATCAGCTGTAAGTTGTGCAGTGAAAACGTGCTGGAAACTCTGAAACACCTTGTGGTTTGCAAGAGCCTGAGGGTGACATAGCAGAATATTGAGACAGTGGCCTCAGAGGTTGCTTGAAAGGAACTTTCAATGGATGAAAGAAGTCTGGTGCCTTTAAGAGACTTTAGAGAAATCCTTTTTGGTATGAAGCTTAGCGATAGGGTGAAAGCTTTGCTTAGAGTATATCTAGCCAAGGGTCTGCTGCCAGAAAGTATCTTCAAAGAGTTGGAGACCAGAGGAATTAGGCGAAAGAATCTTAGGATTGTTACTAAGATTTTTCTTTATTCAATACAGAACGGCTTTGATGATTCTATCTGGAGAAAAAGGTGTACAAAGGTCGCGGAATAGGAAAAAAGATCAGGAATTACAAGAAGCATGAAAAGGTCAGTTCCTCCGGGCAAAGACAGAAAAAGAATGCTGCAGCACTAAGTGTTCCAAAGCGAAATGCTGCTAATGAAAGAAATACCAAAGTGTGGAAAAGAGAAGTTGATTCTCTTTGGACAAAGGCAATAGAGGAGTACAGTATATTAAAAGTGGTTTCAAGCCACTATAGTTTGGTTCTTGATAGAGCGAACACAGAAACCTGGCTTACCCGTAAGCCAGTGCGACAGGTCGCATCTAGGTACTCATGAAGCAACCAGATGATGCTGAGCTTTTTTATTTGTAGTATAGTAAATTTGTAATATTGTATTTAAGTATTATAATAGTATTATATAAAATAAAGCACCGACGAGACTGTCAAAGTCAAAAAAAATAATAAAATACTTATTGCTGTAATTTTGTATACAATAAATTTATATTACCTTAAATTAAAATTGAAAAGTAAATGCATCAGCTAAATTCGAAACTAAAATTCCAAGACTTGAACTATAAAAACTCAAATGAAAAGAGTGAAAGTTATAAAATAAAATAAAACAGTTAATAAAAGGCTCAAAATTTAGAAGAAAAAAATGTGTACTATGCCATATGTATGTCTGATTATGCATTAAATGCATTTATGAAATTTTTTATTTTTTTAAAAAAATCTATATTTTTAAAAAAATCGAATTTTAATTTTTTTGCCAAGTTTTTTTTTTGATTCATTTGATACTGTAGCACTACGCCATATTGCTGATTATGCATCAAATGGGCTTATGTAATTTTTTCATTTTTTTTTTGTAAAATTTTTGCATTTTTTTTGGTTCATTTGACACTGTGTGTACTATGCCGTATGACTAATTTTGCATCAAATGGGCTTATGAATTATTTATTTATTTTTTTTTGTTCATTTGATACTATGTATTCTATGCCATATGGGTAATTGTGCATCAAATGGGCTTATGAAATTATATATATATATATATATTTGACTAATCCTGACCTATTTGACCCAGATTATAATAATTTCTGACCCATAACCCATATAGATTATCTGACCCAGGTCAGAAAAAGGTTTATCGATCATCTGTTATTAAGGGACTGTTTTAGGACCAGGTCCAAACTGGGACCGGACCGTGATTACATATGTAACTGGTCCTTATAGAGACCAGACCAGACCGGACCAATGCATCCCTAATTGGAGCCTTGAAGCTATTGTAAAACTGCATTTTGATTGTAGATTTTTGTTCTTTTAGTAGTTTAGTAGTTTTTTTTAAAAACTCTTTATATTTTGGTATATCTTTATAGATTCCATTTTTAGATTTTTGCATTTATATAGATCTTTCAATAAGTTTTGCTTGTTATTTTTTTGCTAAGTTCTTTAGCAAGTTTGTTATTTTTGGCGAGTTCTTTGGCTGTTTTTGATTGGTTCTTTAGCAAGTTTTTTGTCATTTTTTAGTAAATTTTTTAGTAGTTTAATAGGATTTTTTTCTCTAGTTCTTTATATTTTGGTGTATCTTTGCATATTCTATTTTTTAATTCGTCATTTTTATATAAATCTCCAGTAAGTTTGCTTATTATTTTTTAGTTGGTTCTTTAGTAAGTTTGTTATTTTTGGTGAGTTTTTTTGCTGTTTTTTTGCTGGTTCTTTAGCAAGTTTTTGTTATTCTTCAATAAATTTTTTAGTAAGTTTGTTGTGAGTTTTTTATCAATATTTATAGATTTTTCTTGGATTTTTATATAAGTTTGTCATTTTTCAATAAATTCTTTGTTAATTTTAGTGGGTTCTTTAGTAAGTTCTTTGTGGGTTCTTTATGTAAGTGTTCAGTTTATTGTTTTATTTTCTGTTTCATGCTTTTTTTGCTATTTTTGACCTATTTTCTTTTGCTTTATTTGTCTTGTTTCTTGCAATTTTATCACATTTTTGTCATATTTTCTTTTACTTTATTATCTTGTTTCTTGCCATTTTTGACCCATTTTTGGCACATTTTTTCCTGCTTTATTCATTGTCATTTTGTCCTACTACTGTTATTAAAATAAATAAAATCTTAACAAAATAATAAATAAAAAATTTAATAAAAAAAAATCTCTAATGAAAATAATTTAATAAAATAATATTAATACATGTGATTAATCTTGATTGGCTAATCACAGGGTTACTATAAAATAATGGGCATAAAATTTTTACAAAATTTAAAATAATTTTTTTTTTTTTTTTAACCTTAAGCAGTCACGCTAATACTTTATTAAGTTTCTTGAAATTACATATTTGCAACTATATAGAACTACCTAATATCTAAGCTTAGCATCACCCGGCCACCCTAATGGTACCTAAGTGCGACCTACTGCACTGCTCTCTCAGAGCAAATTGCTTGTCTGACTACCTAAAGTCCGTAATAGAAGCATCTTCCCCCTTCTATGACAAGTCCTATTACTGTCTTCTTTACTTCTTCCTTCACTCTTACTTCTTTTTCTTCTTCTTGCTTCTTCTTCATTTCTTTTGCTTGTTGATCTCCCCCTTTTGGTGCTCTTGTATTTTTCTAAATTGGAGCTCTCCTTTTCATTTTACTTGTTATGCCTTGCTCCTTTTCCCATTCACTCATTCTTTCACATCGGATCCTCCATACTTGTTCATAAAAAGTATCCCAGGCTGTTTTAACTATTGTTCTCATGAATTTTTCTCTCAAATTTTTCTTCAACAGCTGTGATACTTTTTGGTAGCTCTCTTTTGATATTAGTCCCTTTATTAGTGCCTGCCTTGCTTGAACTTCTTCTTCTTCTGTTTCTCCATAGAGGGATGTATACAATATATAGGGTTGTACTCGGGCTTTTTCCTCCTCCTCTAGCCCTTTCCACGCTGTCGCTATAGCCACCTTTTGTATTCTCTTCCATAAGCTCTTCTGTTTACTGCACCTGGCCAAGTGCTCTTGTGTCTCTTTGCTCTTCTCCTGGTATACTTGACACTCTGTTGTCATATATAAATCTGGTCTTCTTTTATTGAGCTCCACTAGGGTTGGAAGCTTGTTCATCACACATTTTAAGGCCGCACTTCTTCTTGTACTGCTTCTTCTTGTAGTGCACTTTACTCCCTTCGTTGCTCTCATTTTTTCCCAGAAGTAGGTCCACCTGTACTTTGTGCTATTTAACTCGGGCTCTATATTCCTAATTGCCTGTGTCTCTTTCCATTTTGCCCCTACTCTTGCATTTATTATCAACTTACAAAGCAGCCTAGCTGGTACATCTATCTGCTTATTTCCCCACTCTAGTCTATATTCTATCTCACTACAACTGATCTCTTTTGTACATATTTTTCTTTTACTCCTTAAACCTTCTTTTGCAAGCTTATCTGCTCTGTCATTCTACTTGTCTTCACTGTGACTCTTCACCTTTGTGAACTCAACCTGCAGTTTCTTTGTTTGGATGATATCTGTGATCTTGACCATCCATATTGCATTTTTCTTCTTCTGCATTTTGCTTCTACCTGTACCATTCAGTTCTCTGCTGACAACCCTTATTGCTGTGCTGCGATCTGTGTGTATTTCAACTTTCTTTCCTTCTGGTATTGTAAGGCTTGCTACCCATAATGGCATTAATTCTGCAAGCGTTGACGTTGCCCAACCTTCTATTCCTAGAGCTACTTCTTCTTCTGCCCAATCACGTGCTTCGTTCGTCTGAACCCAACCTATTCCCATATGTCTACTTAATGGATCGTTCTCATTTCCTATGTTTACTGCTCCATCTGTATAAATTGTATACTTCTCTCTATTTCTCCTCTGATTTCTTTTCCATATTTCTATCAACTCTTCTTTAACACTCGTGGGCAACTTTTGCTTTTTAATCAGCTCTACTTCTAATTCTTCTAATATTTCCATCCCCAATAGCTTACTTTCTTCTTCTCTCTATTCTTCATCTTTTATATTCTTTCTGAGTTGTTCTATCGCTACCTTGATTTTTTTGTTCTTTTTATCTACAAGTACCTCTGGTATTACTTTTATTTGGTCACTTCTCTCTATCTAATGGTAGCATCGATATGGTTCTTTATTCTCGTTTCTATATTCTTCATCCATTGTTTCGCATCCGCTGCATTCTTCAATCTTGGTTACCACTTCTCTGTCTATATCTTGCATTTTCCAATGCTCTACTTGTACCTTCTTTCCTTCTTTCATGCGTATTCTTCCTACTTTCTTGTCCTCCGGTGGTCCGTATATTATCCACTCCTTTCTTCTTCTATCGTTTTATAACTTGCTCCAGTCTACTTCCAATACTTGCACATTCCTCTCTTTGGTATCAAAATAAAATAATTTTTATTAATATAGTTTATAGATTAAAAACTAGTAAATGGAATAAATATTTTTTTTTGTTATTACCTTTATCTTATTAATAAAATGTATGAGATTCCTTAAGAGTTTCTCAAATTGCAAATTATTATATAAGAATTAAGACTCAGACTATAGATAAACTAATTCTATTTAAATTAGAGAGCATTCAGAAATCAGCTGATTTCTGGGTGGGTAGATGGGTCAGCTGAAGTATCAGGTGTAATTCCGGCCAAAATTTCATAATTCTGGCCAAAGTTGCAAAATTATTCTTGACTATAATTATTGATTTATTAATAATATTTAATAATTAATAACGCATTTCCCCCATCTCTAACTAAATTTTATATATAAATATTGTATGGCAATTAAATTTGTGTCAGATTAAAATTTCATTACTGAGCATATAGGCGGATGCTTTTTCTAATTTTGATGATTATTAAAAATTAAAAATAATATTTTATAAAATTTAATTCAATCATTGCATATCGCCGGTAAAATTGAATGAAACCATTTACAATAATTATAAATCATTATTTTATTTAATTAGTCAATTTCTATAAATTGATTATGAAATTGATTTTGAAATTGATTATGAAATCTTATATTATTTTTGAACCTCACAAAACAGATCCTTTCAAAACTGATAATATGTATCTAATACATTTGAACCTCTCAAAGCAAAGTTGATCTTGTCAAAACTTATAGTAAGTTAAATTTGATAAAAAATTAATCACTAAGTCCGTTTCTACTACATGAATCTAATAGTTTAAAATGATTTCAAATCTGATAACCCTTAATTTTGTACAAAATCTGTTCACCATGCAAACCGGTTTTTTCATATTATGATTTAGGATCGGCTAAAACTTCTTGTATTTTTTTTTAAATTGTAAAATACATAATTATTTATTAACTTTATATATTTGATATTTATTTGGAATCATTAACCAAACTTTTTAGAGCTTGTATTACTTCATTAATTCAAGTATTTAATTGAACTTTAATATATTACTATTATTTTTGTTGTGAAAAAAAATTTCAAAAAACAGTAAAAAACAATATGAAAATAATATGAAAAAATAATATGAAATCACAAGTGAATAATTCTTTAAATTTGGAAACAATATTATAGACAAAAAAGTATGAAGAAATCAAGAACAGGACCATGAAATATACATAGATAGGTCAGGTTAATTATAGGGTTGCTAAAAAAGGAAACTCTGCAGAAAAGCTTCAAAAATAAGCAAAAAAATTACTATAAATAGTAAAGATCTGAATAAAAAACCTCAAAAATAAGCAAACTCATACCTGACCTATCTATATATATTTAGAATCCTTCAAGAACATACTTTTTTAAGATAAAAGAACACAAATTAATTAGAATAACTTTTAGATAACTTTGAAAAAAGGCTATAAAACTTCTTATTTTATTATTGTAATTCGTGCAAATTTTTTGGAATAAATAGCAGTATAATTAATTTGCGCAAATTCCTAATGCAGCACCAACCTGGAACATGTAAAAAATGCTATTTATATGAGATATATTTGCTACAATAAATTATATAGCTACCAATATTATTTTTATTTTGATTAGCATTTCTTTATTAGTTTTAAAAATTTATCTAAAATTTTTTGAATTATATTTTCAATTTAAAATAATTTCATAAATTTTTGAAGCTGATAGTAATTTTTTTGGTAAAGGTTTTACATAGTACTTTGTTGTACCTATAATAACAGTTGGCTTAAATCCCACACATAGGTGAATCTTTATTTCAGAAAATACAATTCTTCCTGAAGAAATTTCCTACATAATTATTCAAAATAAATAAATATCTGATGATTTAGTAAACCTGCTTTCATTACGACTCTGGAGCTATATATGGCCAAACTCCATAAATTCCTTTAGAATCCATATTTAATACTTTATTAATTGCAATTGCAAGTCCTAAATTACCAATATACGCATTAGTTAATTTTGAAATATATTTCCACTATGTAAATCACAATGAATTATATCATGCGAATGAATTAATTGAAGATCTAATTCAATATAACAGATAAGTTAATATTCTAATTTTCTCTTATGCAATTTCATCAAAATATTTGCGTAAAGATCCCTTTTCTCCATATTGCATAACTAAAATATATTTATTGCTAATTTTATCCAATTTTAGAATATGCAATTAACTAAAAAAAAATTACAAATATTAATAAAATTTCTTAAATATATTTATGTTATATACAACATTTACCTCTTTTATAAATTCTTGGCAGCGATTTTTGGTCCGTTAAATATTTTAAGTGCAACAATATTTTTTAGTGCTGTTTGCAACTTCATACATTCAATTTGCAATATAAATAGTTGCAAAACCTCATTCTCTAATCTTTTCTATAAATTCAAATTCATTAAATAGAGTAAATAATATTGATAAATTATTTTCAGATGATAATCTTTTTATAAAATTGTCTTCAACATTTTTGCAATTAGTTTATCATCGATATTCATTACTTTTTGCAATTTGTAATCATTCATTGGCCTTTTTTTATTAGAAAATGTTCCAACACTGTCTCAATAACATAATCCAACTTTATACTAACCACTGTATTTGCCATTTTCTGCAGATTTTAAATACTATTCAAATGCTTTTTTTCATCCTTGGTTATGCTTACGCCTTTTTAATAACAGTATCCAATATTATTTTGCGTTGAAAAATTTCCATCTTTAGCAGATTGATTTTGAATACCATTCCAAATGTCTTATTTTCATTCTTGGCTAATCGTAGTTGCAGAACCCAAGATACTCGAATTGCCACTTTTAGCAAATTTAAAATACTATTTAAATGCTTTTTTTATCCTTATCTGTGCCTGTGCCTTTGCTATAGCAGACTTCAAGATTATATTGTCTATCAGAATTTTCACCTTTAGCAGATTTCAAATACTATTCAAATGCCTTTTTTTCATCCTTATATGTGCCTATGCCTTTTCATATCAGAATCCAAGATTGCATTGTCCTTGAGTATTGTCATCTTCAGCAAATTTCAAATACCATTCAAATGTCTTAATTCTAGCTTTGGCTGTGCCTATACCATAGCAATAGCAGAATCCAAGATTGCATTGTCCTTAAGAATTACCATTTTTAGCAGATTACAAATACCATTCAAATGTCTTAATTGCATCCTTGACTGTGCTTATACCTTTTCAATAGCAAAATCTAACATTGCACCATCCATGAGAATTGCTACCTCAGTAGATTTTAAATACTACTCAAATGCTTTAATTTTATTCTTGGCTGTGCTCATGCCCTTTTCATAGTAGAAGCCAAGATTGTGCTGTCCTTGAGTTTTGTCACAGCGGATTTCAAATACCATTCAATTGCCTTAATTTCATCTTTGGCTGTATTTATGTCTTTTTTATAGTAACATTCAATATAGCATTGTCCACAAAAATTTCCACCTTCAGCAGATTTCAAATACCACTCAAATGCTTTTTTTTTCATCCCCAACTGTGTCCATTCCTTTTTCATAGCAGACTCCAAGATTGCATTGTTCATCAGAATCGCCATTTTCTGCAGATTTTAAAAACCTTTCAAATTCTCTCTTTCATTTGCACTAATTATAACTAGATCTATATTTTATAATTAGAAACAAAAGATTTAGAACAAATTTATGAAACACAGAAGTAAAAATACTTAGAGTATCATAATTTAATAGTGAAACGTTTGATAAAAGATTTATGGTATTTACTACACAGATGTATTTAAATAGTGAACAACAAACATGTGATTAATATTACGCAGTTATTGTTTTATGATGATAATTATTCATATTATTTCATTTATATTCAGGTACATATAGGTTCTGATGTGAATAAATGTTCTATTACTGTAGATCCCGAAAATAAGCTACTCCGAAAATAAACAACCCCCTAATTTTTTTCAAAAATTTTAAAAAACGCATTGGCAGTTGCTACATATAAAACTTTTTTTTACTAAGTCAACTTCAAAAAAGTTGATTAAGTAAAGTTGTTTAGTGCATAAAAATATATCTACAGTAAAAATTTGGTGTTATTTGGACAATATTTTATTAGTACATTTTTCAATTTTTCAAAAAATTCAATATTTCGAAAATAAGCAACCCCTCATTTTTTTGTATAATTATTTGGCCAAAAAAGGTTGCTTAGTTTTAGGAATATACAGTACTCTTCATGCTGCATAAATTACTGAAGATTTAAAATGGTAGTTAATTTTTGCTTATGCCATTCGAACATGTGCATTGCTCGTGCATTACTAGGGTTCACAATTTAATTTGATTCAATTTGATTCGATCAAATATTAATCTTAAATCAAATTCAAATACAGAAATTTCAAATTAAATCAAATTCAAATTGACAAAATATTCATTTGATTCGAAAATATTTAATAAAAATTACAAATAAATTTGATTTAATTTGATTTAATTTGATCAAATCAAATTCAAATTAAGAGCTTATTCGATTCGATCAAATTCAAATATACCTAATATTTGATTCGATTCAACTTTAAGAAACCCTATACATTAGTATGTGCTCATATTATTTTTGCTTAAAAATTGAATATTAAGATAATATTATTTGTATTTTGTTAAAGAGTAGGTGTCTCAAATATATAATTCAATTAGAATTAGAACTTGACGAATTTTTTAATCTGTATCTAATGTAAGTCAAAAAATTTGAATACCGATTTGTACTAATTATATGTTGAATAGGTGATTATCTAGACTCCTTTAATATAATAATTAAAAAGATTGATAAATAATATTGCTTTTAGAATAAATACATAGATTGTGTTATATTGTGTTGGTCCACAAAGTACAGTAGCCAACAAAAGTAATGCCTGATTTGCAGATCATCTCACGTGAGTAAATAAAGGGGCTGTGTTTACCCTATAAATTATGCATTTTAGGGCAAATTTTTTTCATATTCTGCTTCTTTATATATCAAAGTAATAAGCTCAAAGAACAAAAATTTTTTTTTATGAAAATGCCGCGCAACCAAATGGATAATAAAGAGAAGAGAATAATGGTCCTTGCTTATATCAGTACTATGAGTGCTGAGCAGGTTGTCCATAAGCTTGGACATGTGCCAACAACAATTCGACAGTTCTTAGTGAAGTACCAAAGGACCAAAAAAATTGAAATTTACCTCAGTCTAGATGTCTCCCCGTCCTCAAAAAGCAAGAAAAAATGGCTGTAGTAAAAAAAGTATTAAAAGAAAGGCGGGTACCACTTTTTCAAATTGTAAAGGATCTAAAACTTAATTGCTATGTTCAAACTGTAGCTAGGACCTTACACAACGCTGGGCTTCATTCTTGCTTGGCTGCCTTGAAGCCTTTTTTGTCACCAGCCAATATAGAAGGGTGTAAAAAATGGTATGATCAATAAAAAGACAAGGACGTTTACTTTTGGAGGCATGTCATGTTTTTGATAAAATGAGTGTAGAAGTAGGTAAACAATCCTGCCAAGTTGAGTATGGCATTGTGCAGATGAAAGATACAAACATGAGTGTTCGCAACTGAATTTTAAGAGTGGCAGGGTCTCAGTAATAGTGTGGTCGTGTTATATCGACACATTAAAGGTCCATAGTTTTTTTGATAATTACAAAGGTTCCAAGCAAAAAATTAATAAAGAAATTTATACCAAGGTTCTAAACGACCACCTCATACCATTTGTATCTGCTGCTCATTTGTTACTTGACTTCCAATTTTTCAGCATGATAATGACCCTGTTCATAAGGTGTCAAAGTGGCTTGATTCAAAAAAAATAAATTATATGGATTGGCCTTCACAATCCCTGATCTTAACCCTATAGAAAACATTTAGAAGATCGTGAAGGACAATATTCAGAACTGTGAAGACTTTCCAAGAGATAAACCTGCGCTTAAAGCAGCCCTAACAGAAGCGTGGTCGAATTTGGATACATCAGTTCTTCGTGTAGTTTCAGACTCAATACACGAAGAACCGAAGTTATTGCAGGTGCAAAGGGTCACTCATCAATGTATTAAATTCATAATAAAAAAAATTTTGATGTATATTTGGCCAAAATTTTATTAATAAAAAATTTCTTTTTTGGATGAAAATCATGCATTACTTTTGTTGGCTACTGTACTTCTCAGAAATCGAGGTTAATGAAGCAACTAATAACAGGGAGTCATGTGAGCACAGAGACACAACTGGCTGTGGTATATTTTAGTTGTTAGAGTTTTGTATATATATTTATAAGCGAGAGGATTTATTTATGATGGTATTTGGCAATTCAAAAAGAAAATGTGATATATTTTATAGAATCAAAAAGGGAGGTTTAATGCCTTCTATTGATTTTTAATAAAATTATAGCAAACATGCCTACAAAGTAGAGCAAATATCACCCATATTTATAATAAAATATTTTATATTAACAAGAAATACCATTTTTATTATAAAAGTTCGATCAATTATTTATGCCATTTCTTTGATATCTATAATTTTCTATATATTAGTCCGTTTTGTCAGTTTCTTCTGATCCAATATAATTAGCTGATCTGCTAGAAATCACAGATCTGCTAGTTTGGGAGCAGTTAACTCATGACCTGCAGATCTTACAGGGTCCTTCGACAAGTATAAAATTCTTCCCTTAGTCATGAGTTCTACAAGTCAATCTATCAAAATCTGATAATCAGCAAACTTTAATTTTGTGATCTTTCTCAAAGTTAAGCATGTTATTCTAGGAATTTGATTGGTTCCCTACTTCTTGAAAGTAGTATGTTCTTGTTATAGCAGTGTAGTAATGCAGAGACAATAATGTTTGCATATACCCTTTCTATGGTAGAGAAAGGCATTTCTTCAATTAGTTAGTCTATAAAGTAAGTGAAGGATAAAGTTTGCTCCCGTTTGCCTTGTCATAAAGATTGCTGCATGCTAATATAACCAGTGTTGACTTGGGTATGAAGTTTAATGGTCGAAAGTTGGTATAGTAACTTTGACATTTTGATTTACGGTGGCTAACAAGTTTGAGAGAACTGTTTGGTAGGTGTCTGACATGCTTTTTGTTGACGCAAAAATTTTTTTTTATAAATATAAATTAGATTTCAGGTCTCTTCTGTGTCTCATCTTCCCTTTCTATATATTTCTTAAGAGGAAAAGCTTATAGATGTAGCTATCTCTTTACTTGATATGGTTCGCAGTTTGTATACTCCCAAAAATGGTACGTCATATATATAATATGGACCTTTTCACTTTGGTTTTAACTTCTCTGTATGTCTTTGATCTAGTGCAGGTCGAACAATAGTACTTTATCTTAAAATTTGTATAGTGTCACCTTAGTTTCTTTTTCTTTGAACTTCTCCTTTTGTTTTAGTTGTGCATTTAATATTCATTGATTGGCAGCTAACCTTTTTTCTACCAATTTATTTTCTAGTGTGAATAACTAGCTCAGCAAGTTTTCTTCTATAATATTAAAAGACTCTTAATATGGGAACCTTAGTTGTCTCCCATAGGTTAAGAAAAATTGTTCAATTTTAGTGGTCACTTGTTTCATAGTCCGATAGATGAACAATGTGGGTGGTATCAACAGATCCTACTCTTGTTCTTGTATTACAGATTTGGCAAGTGATTTACAAAGCATATGTTTAAATCGTTCTACTAATCTATTGGTCCTTAGGTAGTATAGCATAGAGAATTATTCTTTAATCTAGAAAGTTCTCAGCAATTCCTTAATCACTTCGTTCCTGAAATGGGTCCTCTGGTTAGACAATATCAACTCAGAGCACCTGTGGTGACAAATTACCTTTTCATAGATGAATTTTGATACTTGTTAAGAGTCTGCTCTTGGGATAGGTTTCGCTTTGGGCCACTTTGTAGTATAGTTCGTGGCTATGACTGTACTGATTCCCCTGAGTAGTTAATGGTAATGGATCTACTATATTTATCCCAATTTTAAAAAGAGCGGGCCTACCAGTATTGGCTATAATGGATTATTGGATCTCTTCCTACTGTATTGCTGTGAAATAGTGCACACCTGCACAGTATTTCGGTCATCTGCATGGTATTTTGAGTACGTGCATGTGTGCTATTTCAAGTCAACCTAGTTTTTATGCACCAAGAGATTTTTGAAATAGCGCCCATGTGCAGTATATAAATATTTATTTGAATATCAATCTCCTTAAATAGAAAATATATAGCTTTGTGGCCAATAATTTCCTAAATTATAGATCTTCAATTTGTTATTTATGTATATATGTACATAAACAAGTAGTAATCCTGTACGGTACTAAAAATCTAACCTTAATTTATATAAATAGAATAGAAAAACAGTTAATATCATTTTCAATGCCTACTTTGAGCATTCTGTTCATATGAAATTCTACTTGGTGATACTAAAAAATATTTTTTATTAGCCCATTATTATTTTATTTTTAATTTGCTATTTTTATTCTAATTTTTATCTTATCAATATTGAATTTTATTTTATTTATTTATTTATCTATTATTAATATGCTTTATAACCTCATTATGTATTAATTGACTCTACCTGGCGCATAAAATAAATGGGGGTATTGTGGCCAGGTTAAAGATTCTACTAATAAAATTTTTTTAATAAGCAAGTAGATTTATGTATAATTTTTATTATTTGAACTATACTTAATAAAAAATAAATTACTGTAAAAAAATCTTTATATTATATATAGTTTTAGATATAAATAATTAGTACACAAATATAATATAAAAACTAAATTCTAGAGAGGTATTGTGGCCAATTATTTGATAGCGAATAACTTTTGATCTACTGGTCCGTCTTGGACGATTTTACCACCAAAATGACCGTCTCGGTGAGACGATTCTAACAAGCACAAAATTATTAAAATCCAATCACCGGATCCTAAGATCGTTAAAGGTAAATACATAAAAATTTTGCAGATTTACTAATATAATCTTATAAAATATGATAAATTTATATCGATCTCAGGACCCCGTGATTAGATTTTGACAATTTTATATTTGTTAAAATCGTCTCACTGAGATGGTCATTTGGTGCTAAAATCGTCCAAAATGGACAGGTAGATCAAAAGTTATTAACTATTAAATATTCTTTATATATTTAATAATTAATTCAAATATATGCAAAAACCTATATTTTGCATAAATGATGCTATCTTGTGATCTAGTAATCAGAATTGGACGAAATTTATATATACTATTCAATTCGTCTCGATGAGACAAATCGAATGGTATAAATTTCATCCAATTCTGATTACTAGATCACAAGATATTTCACTTGGTCACAATACCCCCTGGCCACAATACCTCCATTTACCTTATATTAAGTATTGCTATATTCATATTATTTGGCTTATCTGTTAAATTCACTATAAAAATTTGATAATAAATAGTTTGTATTGTAACAAAAAGTGATATAAGATGGTGCTAAGAATTTTTTCCATGGTACAAAGTTATAGAAATATATTTATTTATACAGTAAACTATATAAGGTGCGCTATTTTGGGATGCACATGGGTGTTATTTCGAAGCACGTTTGCTATTTTTAGAGAAAAATAGGCACATGTGCACTATTTTGCGGTAATATAGTACCCTCTATTGGCAACTGTCACAAGACCGGATGTATGTACAAATACTTTCATATATTTGAGACCAGTAGTAAATTGGTTTAATTTTTCTAAACATTCTGTCAATTCCAAAATGGCTACCAATTGGGTGATAATACATCAAGTATAATATTGTCTCTAGTTCGTTTCTTTTAATAACCTTCAATAGTTTCCTTTTTGATCAATTTCTTCTACAGAAATCCACTTCTACATTCGAAAAAATGACTCTTGGATTTGATCCTAGATCGTTGTTCTAGGTCGAGGTCTTGAGGCAAATCCTTGGTCTCTATATATTGTTTAGCTAGGAATATTCTTCATTGTCTATTGTAATCTAATTAAATTCACCAGGCAACTGATATCTTAGCTAGATTTGTTTCTACAAATAAGTTCGACCTTTCTTGAAGCGTTAATTTGTACCTATATTCCTTTACTAATTCTTTTTGTTAATGTAACCCTTCCTTGCATATTGGCGTCATGACTAGTCTAAATTGATGTCATGTTCACAACACTACTTGTATTCCTATTTTTTATATATATAGCTAATAGACATGTTGTATTATTTCGCTGACAATCACTTCACCGATATAATATTTTACTGACAAATACTCACTGACAAGTTCATTTTACTAACAGTTTGTTTCACCGAAGTTCATTTCACTGACAAGTTTTTTTTCAAAAAGCACTCTAACTTTAGCCCTAATTCTATCTAATTCTACTCTGACCCTAACGACAATGACCAGAATTACTTTGTCAGTAAAATAAGCTTTGGTGAAATAAACTGTCGGTAAAATGAACATGTCAGTGAATAATTGTCAGTGAAATGTTATGTCGGTAAAATGATTGTTGATTAATTGATTGCCATTCCTAATAGACATAGTAATCTTTATTGTAGATCTAATTCTGAAGTTCTGGCTGTCAAACCTTTTATAATTTCAGCAAAAGACCACTTCTTTGTATAGCCTCAACATCTAGTCCTGCTTACTGGGCACTTCTGCAACCTACTGTTGGAGGGTAATTAGATCTATTGGGTTAGTAGCAATCAGTGAGAAGTTTGCAAATTCTATATGATACATGCTCATCCTAGATTTAGGAGTCTTGCTGTATAGTGGGTACCAAGTATAGGGTGCAAGTACAAAAAAAATAATCATGTCTATTGTTCATACAGGACTCAACGAAGAACAGTCTCCTTTAATGCCTGAAGTTCATAAGTTCAAAAATCATCACGAGGTATTGTCTAATTCTAGTGGATCATTATTTTTGCCAGTGCTAAGTTTTTCCTCATTATTACTACTTAGAGGCATTAATTCTTATAGTATTGATAATAGGGTCTCATAAACTGCATTTGCTATATACACACGAACCTTTTCGTTCTTCTTTTCATTTTTTCTTTCTTTTAAAGAATTAATTACTTCATGAAATTCTAGGTTAATCTTTTGTTTAGTCCACATGTCTACGTCCAATTCATTCTGAATTCTCATATGTAACAACTTTTGCTATACTGCCTCTAACAACTGATTTCTGAGTACCATGATTTGTTTGGGCTTGTGGGTAATTATGTTATAGTTATAAAAATGGTAAAGGTACTCAGGCTTATTAAGGTCAACCTTGTCATAGCATAATGGCCACCTAATCTCTTATGTTCATACGCATTGTAGGTGTTACTGAAGTAAATGAATGGACTAGTGTATCTAAGGCTTTTAGCATGGGTAGTGCTTATTCTAGAAAAGATCAACATGCCCTTTTTCTTTGAAGTAAGTTTATATATGAACCTTTCTCCTTTGGTTGAACATCTATTTTCTTCTTTTTGGTCAATTTCTAACATTTTGTTTCTACTCTGTTCTTGGTGTTATAAATTCTGAACAATGCTTAGTATTGTTATGTTTCTTGCTAGCCCTATATACGATGGTAAAATTATAGGGTTCCAACTGCAAAATCTATTAGACTCACCTATCTTTCAGTTCTGTGGTCTTGAGCCACTTCAGAGCAGTGTGATCAATTACTAGCTGAAAGTGGGTAGTACCTAGATATTGGTAAAAATGTTCGATACCCATACTATGGCCAAACATTCTAATTTTGTCACATAATAGCTTTTTTCAGCTTTGGTAAGGCTTCTACAGCATAAGTCACAGCATATTCTTTGTTATCATTAGTCAACTATGCTAGCACAACTTCTAATCTGGTCCCTGAAGTATCTGTGTGGAGAAGAAAAGGTCTTGAAAACAGTATCGGTACTGAAATTAATTTTGTTTTTAAGGCTTTAAATACTTCCTTTAGTTCTTTTTCTCACTTATACGCCTGGTCCTTTTTTAGTAAGTCATGCAGGGGTAGGGCTATCTTTAAGAAGTCCTTTATGAACCTTCAGTAATAGGATATGAGGCCCAAAAAACCACTTAGTTGGCGCAAGTTGGTATGAATAGGGAAGTTCTTAACCTTTATCAACTTTTTCTCATCAGGTAGCAACTCTTCTGTTTATCATATGACCAAGTAATCTAATTTCTGGAAGGAAAAATTGATATTTCCTTATTAAGTTTTAAATTTGCTTTTCTTAGAGCAGCAAAAATGGTCCTCAGATGCTGAACATGATCTTCAAATGTATTGGAGTATATGGTGATATTATCAAGATATACTACGACAAAGACTCCCTTGTACTCGTTCAGTATGCTATCTATAAGCCTTTGAAACATAGCTGAAGCATTGCACAGGCCAAACGGCATTATATTAAACTTGTAGGTGCTGAACTTGGTTATAAAGGTGGTCATTTTCTTATCTTCCTCTTTTATCCCACCTGCTAATATCCACTGAATAAGTCCAGACTCAAAAACCACCTGGCACCTTGAAAAGCTTCTAATACTTTTTCAATCAATAGTAAGGAGCAGACGTTCTTTTCTGTTATACTATTTAACTTTCTATAGTCGACGCATAATCGCTTTTTGCTATTCTTTTTAGGAACCACTACAACAGGTGAGGACCAAGGGCTTCCTTTGCTTTTTCTAATGACATCTTTTTCTTTTATAGCATTGATTTCCTTATATAAGAATTTTTGTTCATCTTTGGATATACAATAGTATGTTTGCTTAATTGGCTTGGCAATATCCTTGATGATTTCGTATTGGGTCAGGTTGGTACAGCTGAGACCAGTGATTATTTTTCACTGTGCGCACTATGCACAGCACACAGAAACTAAAGTTTGCACACATCTTTTTTCAGTAGATGTATATGCTGTACAGAAATAATTGTTATTTTATAAGTAGTGCGCACAGTTACAAGCATTTTTTAGTATTTGCCGCACAGAAAGTTTATGAATTGTGCGGTATCTGCGCAGTAAATTTTAATTGAAAAATTAATACTGGCTGAGACCCAAAGTTTGACCTTTTTTCTGCTATATTTTTCGCGAAGAAGTCCAGATTGTCTTCTATCAAAGCTTCAATGATGGTTCTTTTCTTTTTTTCTAGGCAGCTTGGGCCTATTTTTATCTTTCATTCCTACAAGATCTACCTCTGTTAGATAAACACCAGAATTATCATCACAAACTTTTATTTCTTCTTTATAATTAGCTAATTCATTTATATCACACTCCTCTAAGTAGCACATCTTGAATTACTGTAATTCTTCCTCTTCCAACTCAAGTTCTTCCAAAAAACCGTTATCCGACTCTTCATCTATCTCTTTAACCAGGAGTTGGTCGTCTAAGTGGGTAGTAAAGACAATAGACTCTTCCCATTGTAATTTACCTTCAATGTTCTAGTGTTAAAGTCCCACTGGGCCTGAACTTTCTTGAGCTAGTTGGCGCCTAAAAGGAGTGTTTCTTCTAGAATTCTATTACTTGAAGCTAAGTGGGTATAAGTACGTCCTGTACTACCAGTTTGGTGCTACTAATTTGACCCAACACTCTTTCCTTTTGCCTGTTTGCTGTAACAACCATGACCTTCAAGAGAGCATTGATCGTTAAGTTTACTTTTCTCTGCAGCTTGTCTATGATTAAGCTTACTAATGCTCCTAAGTCAATTTTGGCAACAACTGGTTTTCCTTTATTCTTACATAACATCTTGCGGCAGTGGTTTTGTTTGGTATTAGTTCACTATGTTCGTTATGTAATTTGCATTGGCGGATTCTGCTGGAGGAGAGTTGCAGTGCAATGCTTTGGAAAGATTTTCCTTTGGATAGGTACTGTAGTAATTGGGCATACATAGTACTAGCCTGCATATTGTTAGCCTTAGAAAATTTCACATTTTCAACTATAACTTTTGATCCAAGAATGCTGGCTTTATGAAACAACCACCATTGGATTCAGCTCTTCGAGACGATTCTAACGAGCTATAGATCATGTGATTCTGATCACGGGATCACGAGATCGGAAACATTTGTGTTGAACTATTAATAGAACAAGATAGACAAAAAACTTAACCTTATTAGGCAATAATACTGCGTTCAAAATCTAACGAATCTAAAGGATCTAAAGGATCTAAAGGATCTAACATATCTTTTATATCTTTCATATCTTTCATATCTTTTATATATATTATATCTTTTATATCTTTTATATATAACATATCTATTAGTTCCACATTATATTAGTACTATAAATAGCTTTTAAATTGAATTTGTATATCTTTATTGTAATAATTTATACATATAATTTCTCTATATAAGCACTGTCTTCTGCCCTTTGTAAAAGTCAGTGTACGAAAGAGTGTGAAGTAGGAATAGTAGATAGTTAGTAGATTAGTGTCTTCATACAGTGGCCTACCATATTATTGTGGACACTTTTAAAAAATTTATACAGAGCTAAATATATAAGATATTAAGCTAAAAATTAAATTATAAATTCTTTAAATCTATATCTTTTAAATAAAAAAAAGTTTAAAAAATTCTATGCAGTACTTTTTGAGATAATTAATGTTACACAAAATTGTGTAATGTTGTACATGACCGAAATTAGTAATTTTTATAATTAAAAAATACATAAGTTTAAATTTTTAAGCATTTAACCATTATATCCAAATAATTTTTATATTATTAAATCTTTATAATAATACTATTCTAATGATACTAAAATTAGTAAATTTTAATTACTAGTTCTTGAAATATTTAAAAAAAAATTATATAATATAAATTTATAACTATTTTTAACTTTAACATATATAAAATATAATTTTTTATTAAGTAATCTAATTTTATTTTTAAATAAAGTTATTTAGCATAAAAAGTTATATATATTTTTAAATATTTTAAATTTTTTTAAAAAATATTCATTAAATTACTATATATTGTAATAAAATTACTATTTTTAGTAATTTATTAATTAAATTTAATATTTTAATTATTTTATTTTATACTATTTAATACTATAATAATTTTTTAAAAAATTTATAAAAAGTTAAAATAACATATAATTTTTAATATTAGTAATTTTATTTTAATAAAATATTAATTTTTAATATATAAAAATTGTAATAACAAATTTGTAAAAATTACTAATTTCGGTCTTGTGTAACATTGCACAAATTTGTGTAACTTTAATTATCTTGAAAAGTACTGCATAAAAATTTATAATTTTTTTTTATTTAAAAGATATAGATTTAAAGAAATTATAATTTAATTTTTAGCTTAATATCTTACATATTTAACTCTGTATAAATTTTTAAAAAGTGTCCACAATAATATGGTAGGCCACTGTACACTGGAATATAATAAAGATACAATTCTTAGTATCCTCATATACTATTAATTGTTTGCCTCTTTGCCTTAATACATAAATCACTCAAAAACCTCTTTGTTAAGTCCCATTTGGACGCCATAAACCCTAAAGCTGTCAAGTTATAGTCGTCATACTATAATCAGCAGTCTCTTGAAGTTCTGGAAGAGGTGAATTTCCAGGTTGACAATATTTAGGAAGTCTTCTGATATGTTATACAGCTTCATCTTGTTAATCACTGATGGAAGCTTTTTTTTATCCATAATTTATTGGTAGGTAACACCAGTTCAGGAGCTTTTTTATCTACTTGCATGGGGCCCAATCTTCCTTATGTTAAATTCCTTTAACGATTCTGACTTCTTCTAATTATATTTTTCTTATTAGTATTATAAGCTTGGAGCGGGTTCTAGTTCTGGTGTATATTTGCTCTTCATCAGATGAATAGCTATTGCTTACATTTATCCAAACTATATTTACTCTTCTACTATCTCTATTACTAGGATTACTTAGTTCACTTCTGCCAGTTCACTCATTTTGACAATTTCATGTCAAGTGCCTCTTTCCCCATATAAAAAATAGTAACAATGAGTTTCAGTTCTTTCAGTACATGAATTCATTCTAGGAGTGTGGTGTCTAGTGTCTTAACCATCTTGATTTGCAATTGCCATAGTGAAGGAGGCATAATTTATTGAAATTTGTTGCATTTTTTGAGGCAATGCGGCTATGTCATCCTCTAACTTTTTTCTAGAGTCCTTTCTTTATTCTTCCCATAGTACTTTTCTGCTCTGACCTGCTTAGCTACTTCTATAGCTTCTTCTAGAATTTGAGAGTCTTTTATCGCTGTATACATAGCAATTTCCTGCTTGAGCACTGATAGAAGAGACGAACTATATAATTATCTGGCAATTTATCCCCTGGATCCACTTTTCTCTTAAGGCACTTAAATTTAATAGTATACTCAGATACACATTGTGAGGGTGTAAATCGGGAATCGTGATCTAAAACTCCCTAATAACACCTATAACTAATCTAAACTCTATACAACTATAAGTCAAGACTCCTAGTTTCTTGATTTGGCAGGCAGAAAGAGGCGAGAAAGATTTGGTCCGGGTCTCAAGGTTCGTAGAATCTTGCTAATATCCTCAGTAAGATGATAGAAGTATAGTCAGATTACGAGACAAGAGCTGTCAGGTTACCGAATAGGCTTTCGGGTTTTACGAGAAAATTTGATTATTACATCAATCATAAGTCCGATTAGATTCTAATGGCAGCTAGAGCAGTCAGAGATTGTAATCAAGATCACGGGGTCTGATTATTGTTAGATAAATGAGGTAATCAATAGTGTATTCACAGAATTTATCTATATAAGGGAGATGGCTAAAGTCATTTACCTATGTGATTTTTTGAAATTTTAGTTAGTTAAAATTCGTATTAGAGACTATTTAGCATTAGGGTCAGGGTCAGGGTTAGAACCAATAAAGGTATAATTACCTTCTCAACATTCTTTATTAATGGCCTAAGATAGGTTTAGAATGCCGTTTTTATGTTCTTGCGTTTTTTTGTTTTTGACTTCTTCAGGCTGATCCATGTAAACAAAAATTTCATGCATATATTTGGTTAATTTACACAAAAATGTCATGTGTGTACATAGCTTTAATAACCCCTATATAAGAAGTTGATTTTTAATATGTTTTTACTTTATATTGGGTATGAAAGATAGATTTTTTAGATATTATGGGGATAATCAAAACTACAAGTTTACAAGAACAATAGTATTTTCTTATGGGACAAATAAGTATATGTTTTATTTATATAAACGGAGAAAGTACAATATAACAAGAGTAAAGTCTAGAGCTAACACTTCTACTCGAATTTTGTAGGTTACAACTCTCCAAGTCAAACTCTAATGAGTTATTAACTCTTGAACAAGTTGTTTTTCTTGTTAGGCAAGCTTAAAGTTCTTAAATACTTTTTGATTAGAGATTAAAACGCTACAAAAGGTTCTTATTACTCCTTTATCTCTTTTACATTCCGCAAAATTATTTTAATCTTTTACATCCTACACATTACTTAGTTCTTTTAGATCTTTTAATGAAAAGAATTTAAAAGATATAAGAGATCTGTGATCATCGATCCCTCTATAATACTAACTACTAAAAATTGTATACATATATTAAAAGATAAAAAGATAGAAAAAATAGAAAATAAAAATTGAGCATAGCCTGAATTTAGATTGTGCTAGATCGATTTGCCTATTACAACTTTTTCTTGCTGAATTAAGCTTGTACCACAAGTTCATGTTGTGTTAAGCTTTTATAAGTTTCTTCGAGAGCTTCGAGACTTTGAAGAACTTCATATGCTGGGTTCTATATATTTGTTTGATCCCATAGGGTTCAAACAAATCGTAGATATAAGTAGCTGCCCTGATGAAATAGCTACCATACTCCCTTCATGCGGCGGCTTTTTTAGGACTAGTAGCTATACACAAACGAGCACCAAAATAGAAGGAGTATACTAATGTATCAATTCTTTTGTCTCTTGCTTTAGCTTTTTTTACTTTATTATAAGCAAAGGCTAACTGCGTAGCAATTCCTTGGGTCTCATCATAGGGGCAGGGTGTAGGAACTACAAACGCAAGTTTGGTAGCAAGTAAGTCTTGTTGAATAAGGAGTTTGTCAGTAGCCATCAGTATTGATTATTTTTCAGTATACAGAGATTTTTGTAGCCTTTTTAAAGAAATTTTATTTCTTTGCAACTAGCAATACAATGTTTACTATCCCCACAGTAGATATAATTCAATTAGGTTTTACTATAACTTGGTGCTAGGCCACCAACTATCCGGTTCAGATTTGATTTAATGTCAGATTTTAGGATTTGATATAGTAGTACTTTATTCTTCTCTAGTTCATTTTTTTCAATGCCAATTCCATTTGATGGCAGCATTCAATCTGATGAATATCTTCTTTTATAGCTATTTACAAGCCTGCGACATGTACAAGGTTATACTATATTATCCATCCATGCCTTTAAATCTTATCTGGTATGCAATACAGATATATCCTTCCTTATTACCATCCTTATACTTCTTTAATCCTTCCTTTTGGTACTCTTGCGGCTCCTGCTAGCACAGTTAAATTATCAAGTTCTTCCTTTCAATCATCTTAATTGATGATCCAGATATGATCAGCAGTATTACTATATTGGGACTATAGTAAGTTTTGGGGATAAGTACAATATAAATTTTTATTATAAACTGGAATCTGAGCATCGTCCAAATGATAAGTAATTTTTTTATTAAGTTAACAGCCAAAGTCAAATAATTGTAAGTTGTAGAGCTCACTGAAATGCATCTAATCTAGTTAGATCATTCAAATTAGTCTAGTGGATACTGAGATATTACTAAAAAACAATTGGCTAACTATATAAAATTTTTATAAAAATTTTATATAGTCGGCCAATTGTTTTTTAGTAATATCACAGTATCCACTAGACTAATTTGAATGATCTAACTAGATTAGATGCATTTCAGTGAGCTCTACAACTTACAATTATTTGATCTTGGCTGTTAACTTAATAAAAAAATTACTTATCATTGGACGATTCTCAGATTCTAGCATATAATGAAATATCATAGGAATTTGCTCCAAAATCTAATATAAAAATACTGTCGATCATATCCGGATTAGTAATTAAGTACTTCGAGTAAATAAATAAATAGGGTCCCTCTACTTGCTCAATTTCGTCCTAACCAACCTATCTCCACCGCCAAGTCCATTTGTCAAGTATATGTATTATAATTATTATTATTTTTTTTGTATATTTAGGATACAATACAATAAATGAAATAAGGGTGGTGACATATATTACGTAATATAATTTTACTATACCCCCTACCCCCTCCCTCCTATGTAAGAGAAATTTGATTGGCTATTATAAACTTCTATATTTAACATAAGATTTTAGAGACCCCTCCCCCCTTAAAATATTACGTAATATCTGTCACTACACTAACCAGAACAAAGTAAATAAAAAAATAAATGTATATATATAATTAACAAGCACAAGGAAAATGTTCCTTGCTTCTGCTAGTTTTGGGCATTATTCATCCAATAGAGCTTCATACTCTGCAGTAGTTAAGCAACGAATTTTTGTAAAGATGGTCCAGTTGGTACAATAGAGCTGTTCCACCCCAAAGGCGCAAATAGTTGGTATAGTCTTATAGAGCTAGTATAGTAATGCTGGGTCACTACCCTTCGTAATGTGGTGAGTTGTTTTGGGAGAGATGTTGTAATTAAGGCACCCAGGTATAAAACATGAACTAGGCTTTCAATATGATCACCTATGCTAACCGCTCTAACAATATGTCTATAGGCAATACTAGCTTTGGTGATTAGATCACTTTCCCCAACAAATGGCATGGTGTAGGTAGGACTGAGAAGGGTAGCAAGGTATTCAAATAAATATAAATCTGAAATACCATGGTGCTTGTCATACTTTGAAGGCTTTGATAGATCATTTTTTTTCGCTTGCTCTTGTTATCCTTTTGGCACTGCTCCTTCGGTACCTTTTTATATTTTTCATTCATGATAAGCTTTTAATAATGTCCTGTTCACAGGTGTTGTTAACACTTTATTACTTGTTTTTCAAAGCTTATACACGTCATTGGGGAGAACATTATGCATGTAATATTGGGGTTCATATGGACTAATTAATCAAAACTATGTCTGATAACTATGTAATTTACCATATTGCAGATTTTAATCAGTTAAATTAAAATAAATTATCGAATATAATTTTACTTTACTTAATTATAAAGAAAAGCACAAAATTTTAAAGATATCACATAAATATTGCACTTATTTTTCTAATTTTTTTAAATTGAAAACCGTTCATCAGAACTGTTTCAAAATAGCTATGTTTGATTTTTCACTAAAGTTCTAATTAAGTTTAAATTTATGTTTTTAATATAACTTTTTTTATCGTAATTAAAGAATTTTCAAGTATTTTATAATATAAATATTCAAAACTACATATTAATAGAAAAAATAAAAATATAGCATTATTCTTTGACTTTATACAAATAACTGGTGAAAATTAAAAGGAGATTGCATGCCTATATAATAAGTTGAAATATTTTAAAGCAAGTCTTATTTTATAATGTAATAACAATAGCCTTATTTTATTGAATAACGATAAATTGAAGAATTTTTTAATTTTTCACATATGCGATACACCACACCCTATAAGATCTGGTGTAATGTAAAATCAAAGCAATAAATTAATTTGTTAGTTTAGAGTTAGGGTAAGGGTGAGAGATAGAGTTAATGTAAGAAATAGGGTTAGGGTAGGGTGATTTAGCAAAGAGATGCTAACCCAAAATTTTGAGAGAAAATTTTTTTGTTAATGTATAAGAGATAATTTCATAGGCAAAATTTCGTGCTATAGCTGATTTTTGAAAAAAATTCGTAATTCTTTGATTTTATATTACACCTGATCCTGCATTCTAATTGGTTGATCAAGGGGTGGCGGTACATCGCCATGGCAGCAAATTATAAAACCCAAAATTCAATTACATTCATGTAATATAAAAAATCTGCACTATGATAAATTATATAATTAACTAATATAGTTTTGATTAAATAGACGATGTAATACCCCAACGTAATATGGTCCTTTCCATTTTGGTGTTAATTTATGGCTATCAGTACTGGCTTTCCTTGCATCTAGAACAAGTACTTTGTCACCAATATTAAAATCAGACATGACTTTCAGGTGTTAATCATGTTTCTTCTTTTGTTTTTGCTGTACCTCCTCTATTCAATGTAGTACTTTTTTATGTACTTCCAGTAGGTCATTATTAATTTCATACAATAATTGGATAATAGTATCATTTAATAAGTCTTTAGTTTTACTCAGATATAAGAGTAACTGAGCATTTCTTCTATATACTAGGTAGAAGGCAGTTTCTTGAGTTATAACTTGCTTTGCAGTACAATAGGCGAACAAGATAAATGGGATTAGCAGGTTCTGTCTGTTACATTAGTTACAAATCTTGCTATAGCACTACATAGTTTTTATTGAAACGTTCTACAAACCTGTTTGTCTGTGGTCGATAGGGGGTTGCTATGAATATGTATTTTTTTGATCAAGGCATAACTAGTAAAAAGCCAACTATGTCTATTCCTATTCTGTGAAAAGGTGCTCTTACAGGTATTGGGTGCAATAGTTTCGTGGACTTTCTACCCCATGTTTTTGACAGTTCTCACACATCTTGATATAATTACTTATGTCAATGTACATCTTTGGCCAGTAATACAACTCGCGAATTTTGTTAAACATAATGTTCTTTTCAAAATAGGCGGCCATGGGGTGATCATGCACCAAGGCTAAAATATTTTCTAGTTCTGTTTCTTGTAGTACTCAAATTAATTTCTTTTTCTTATTTGGCTTAAATAAGTTTCCATTTTGGACTAGATATTGATGGCTTTGCTTGCTCAACCAGTTTCACTATTGATCATTATAATGCAGTAGAAATTGCTAATTTTGGATATAGTTCTTTAGTGCTGCATATTGCTGAGGTTCCATTTTTATATTTTTTCCCAGAATGCTTTATGTTCATTTCCTTCAGTTCGCTTTTTCTGCCAGGATATTGACAACCTGGTCTGGATTTAGTTTAACGTTGGGTTTTTCGTATAATCTAGAGTTTGCTATTTCTTTCTCTTATAGGGTGTGTAATGCTTCCTCCTGGTTAATCTCTAGTTGAGCCTCTTCTAGTAGTTCTAAGGTCTTGCTTTCTCTTCTGTTTTAGCGAACCAATTTTTTGTGATTTCTGATAGGTCGATCAGGGTTCCGTGCAGATGGCTTAAATTTTTAGATAAATTACGACCTCTAGATCAGGCTTTGTCGCAATTTCCAATCAGGTTTCTGTTAGGTAACCTCATGTGATGCAGAGTTATAGAATAGACTTATATAGTAGGTAATTGTTCGCTAAATAAGGTGATTACTTAAATTAATATCAGAGTTTTTCTATACAACTAGCTAAGCCTTTTTTCCTATAAGTAAGAATTGGAAGGTAATCTAATAATAGCTCTATTTGCCTTGACAGATCATAGTGACACTAGTGATTTTCTTCAGCATTTGTTTCAGTAAAGAATGAGAAGTTTATTCTAATTTCTAATTTCTTTTTTATTATTGGATAATAGTTTTGGTCCTTTTATATAACCATTTTGGCTGAATAGGGCCCCTTTTTTTACCTAATTCCATTCCGATCATCCAACTCTATTATCAGTTCTGACAAAAAAAATATATATATTTTTTTTTAAATATATATATAGCAGTTAGACGATTAGGACTTGAACTTAACCTTTACAGGTATTTTGAATATCAAAATTACTCCATATAGTAAGTAATTAATTGATATTCTGGGCAATCAATGTTCCATGCTGTTTTAAGTTTGACATAATTATTTACAAAGCCTTTTTCGTCTTAAAAATAAATATATATTTTTATATATATATATATACTGGCTGGACAATTAGGGCTTGAACTTAATCTTTACAGTACTTTGGATGTTAGGATTACCCTGTATAGTAAGTAATTAATTGATATTTTGGAGCAATCAATGTTCCATGCTGTTTTTGAGTTTGATATAATTGTTCACCAAGCCTTCTTCATCTTAAAATATAGATTTATTTTTTTTGATATAGCAAGAAATCCTTTCTTTTTTATTTCCTTATACACTATTAAATGCTTCCTAGTCAATAAATTCATCAAAAGGTTGGGCCCACTTGTCAGGATCAATTTTAATATCGGGTATAAATCTTCGCTAGTACCTTGATCACAGCTGGCTTGATTCCAGGTGAAGGAAGAATTTTCCAAATAGAGGTTTCTTGATCTATTTCTTCTTCAAACTTCAAGCCGGTGACTGGGTCTCCCTATCAGAGTATATCAATTAAGTAAATTTCATTGATATCCATTAGTTGCGACTCATTTCTGCATGGTGGTCCCAAATTATAGTCAATTCGTCCAGTCCAGGTCGCTTCTTGTCATAATTCCCAAGCTATTTGTATTAACACTTCTTGCAACCTTTTTTACTCCATTGGGCTACAGGTAACTTCATCGTTCTCTTCATAATATTCAGTATCATTTATTTCTTCTTTACTCTCTTCCTCCCATCCTTCTCACTTAGTATGGTAGATCCAATTAATGACTTCTATTCTTTGTCGTGAAATATTTCTGGGCAATGACTCAAAAGACTTCTGCTTCTTCTTTAGTTTCAGCAGGTCGATCTTTTAGTAGTATTGTAGAAGTTTATATGTACTTTCTCTATTCCTCATATCTGCTGCTTTCTGGTAATAATTACTAGTTTGATTCGTAGACCCTTTATTCTTTGAAGGTCCTTCTATCATTTATAAGAGTGCATCGGCATTATTATGTCTTCTTCTAGCCCTATGTACAATAGTAAAATTATAGGGCTGTAGGCGGAATATCCACTAGGCTCTTTTTCACTTTAAGGCTGAGTATTGTAGCTACTTTAGAGCAGAGTGGTCAGTTATAACAATAAAGGGCTTGTATCCTAGATACTGGTAGAAATATTCTACAGCCCAAACCACAGCATAACATTCCAACTCTGTTGCTGCGTAGTTTCTCTCTGGGCAGGTGAGACTTTTACTAGTATATGCAATCACATACTTCGTTTTATTTTCACTTTCTGGGCTAGTATGGCACCAAGGCCTCCAGATGCATTAGTATATAGATAAAAGGTTCAGTTGAAATCTGGTTATCGAGGAACCAAAGTGTTTTTAAATGAGTTTTAAGGGTTTAGAAGGCTTTTTTTTGCCCAATACCCTACTCAAATTTCTCACCTTTTTTCAACAATTTGTGTAGAGGTTTTGCTGTAGTTTTAAAGTTTTGGATGAACCTTCGATAGTATAAAGTCAGACAAATAAAACCCATATCTGTCATAGGTTGGTGGGTGTAGGAAAATGGTTTATCTTGGATACTTTATTTTTATCTGGTCTAATTCCTTCCTTCTCTACTATGTGTTCCAGTGGTTTATATTATTCTTAAATAGTTTATACTTATCTGGGTTTAGCTTTAACCCTGCTGCAGCTAACTTGAGAAAGACTTCTACTATATGCTCCAAGTGGTTCCAGTAGATATTAGAGTATATAATTATTATCTAAATATACAGCAATAAATTTTTCTATATATTCATATATAATATGATTCATTGCTCTTTGAAAGGTAGCTGTGTCATTACATAAACCAAAGGGCATCACATTAAAGGCATATGTGTTCTGTTTGGTTATAAGGCTGTCTTCTTCTTATCATCCTTGGATATTTATATTTGCTAGTACCTACTGGCCAGATCAAGAGAAAAAAACCACTCGGCTTTTCCAAAGGTTTCCAATAGATCATCAATGTATCATAGAGGAAAAGCATTTTTCTTTGTTGCAGCATTGAGTTTTTGATAATCAACATATAATCGAAGCTTGCTATCCTTTTTGGGGATGATTACTACTGGCAAGGTCCATGGGCTCTTGATTTTACCAATAAGGCTATTTTTCAATGAACCTTCAATTTCTTTATTTAAAAAGTTTTGTTCATCTAGTGAAATTCAGTAGGCTGATTGCTTGATGGGCTTGGTGTCTGCTGTATCTATTTCGTGCTAGATTTCTTGATATTGACTGAGTTGGTATAACCCAGTAGCAAAGAGTTCTTGAAATCTGACTACGATAGTCTTCTTTTTATTTTTCATTTAGTATTGTATCCTTAACTAATTTTTCTATAATTTCTTCAGAGTTTAATTCAGTCAGTTTACTTGTATCCAGGGTGAGAAGTTCTTCTATTGCCATTAGGTATATGACTGGATTGTCCTTATTCCTTACTACCTCCTCAGTATAGTAACTTTCAACCTTTTCAAGATCATTTTCTTCTTCATAGTTATTCAAGAAGTCTTTGTCTTCATCAATTTCCTCTTGGAGTAATTTGACTTTATCTTTTTGGCCTGGTATATGGGTATCTCTAAACTTTTACCCAGATACTGAATAAATAGCTTCCTTTCGTTGAAATGGAGTCAGGCACGAACCTTTTAGAACCAATACATTCCCAGCAGCATCATTTTATCTGGGTTCTCGATTATTTGAAAATTGGTGGGTACTATAACACTTTGTATAACCAATTTTACATCTATTAATTTTCTAGAGCCTGTTCATGTGTGCCATTTGCAGTAATGACAGGACCCAAAATATATATAGATAGGTCAGGTTAATTATAGAATTACTAAAAAAGAAAGATCTGCAGAAAACTTTAAAAATAAGCAAAAATTACTATAAATAAAAAAGATCTGCATAAAAACCTCAAAAATAAGCAAACTAATACCTGACCTATCTATATATTTTGGGGTCCTGTAATGACTACTGTAGTAGAAGGCTCAGTTATAGTAAGACCAAGTTTTTTTGCTAATTTTAGAAATATTATACTGACAGCAGTCCTGGAGTTTAATACAGCTAGTACAGAGTTATTTTTGACCCTAATATAGAATTTTGCTACAGAGGTCCTTTGCTCAAATTATTCTTAACCAGATTATTCTCAGTTGTAGAGATAATAGGTCTGTAATAAATGCTGCTACTGCTTGGGCACTTGTAATAGTTAACCATAAGTTGCATTGGTACCTGATTCAACACGTCTTTAGCGATGTTATAAAGGGGAATTAAATCTACTATAGAGGGTTCTCTGCACTTTTGAATCCATTTGGCTGCTTCAACATGGGTTGGTAAAAGGTTCTTGGTAGGTTCTGGGACAACTTCTTTCATAGCTATAGGTTGGTTAGGTGATATGCTCTGTTCTGGATTAGATGCAACCCACTTTCTCAACTTTTCGTCCCAATTGGTTTTGGATTCGGGTCTCTTATGTCTCTTAATTGCATATATTTCTGATTACTACTGTTAGTAATAATATCACACATATTGATATTTCAAGATTGGGTATTATTTCTTTATAAGGTAGAAGAAAAATTTCTTATAAACTAGTGTTATTTTGCTAGGCAATTCCTCACAATGTGGCCTCAATCTCTACAGTTATATCATGTGACCCCTTTATTTTAGGTTCTTATAGATTGGTACTGTGTAAATTGGGGTCAGGTGTACTAGCAGAAGTTTGTGGGCCAACTAACTGAACTCTTGTGACAGAGCAGTGCTTAATTTTTCATAATTTACTGCCATTTGTTGCATTTTCTTTATTAAATCATTAAGAGTTTGGTAGGTCAGTTCTCACTTTTTATAGTACTGACCAGCCTCTATTTTTCTTGCTTTAACTACAGTGGCATCTAATATCTTAAAATTATTAGCAGACATTAGGGCAGCAATTTTTCTCCATAGTCCTCCCATAAACATTCAGATAATATATGCAGTGGGTATTTGGGGGTCTGGATCGACTTTTTTTAGTAAATTCTTAACTAGTACGTATAACGGTCTACCTTTTATTTCTTTTTTGCTTTAGCAAAGTTAATTCTAATTGCTATTGGTATCTTCTTTCCGGAGTTGCAAAAATTTAGCAAATGACTAAATAAAACTGTCCTCAGGATTAACTTCATCATCCTAGTAGAGGAGGTTGTCCTTTTGGTTATTATATCAACTAGCAGCAATTTCTGCCAGATGCCCTGAAGCAATTTTAATTTTTCTAGCCCTAGTCCAGTTGTTGCTCATTCAAAAGCTTCAGTCCATTCTACAGAGTCCTCATATTCTTCTCCTTTGAAGGTTCGTACATGTACTCAGTTGTTTTTTCTAGGAGCAGCTAGAATCTCATATTGGGCCACGTCTCTAAAGGCTCGAGCAATATCTCAAAAAAGATTTTGGGCCTGATTACAGTTGTCACATGGATCTTCATTATCTCGGGTTCATTTGGAAGAAGTAGTCATTCTTCTTCAGCAGGTCTATCAAGGTCGAATCAGCTATATTGGTATCTTGAATTAGTTAAAACTAAACTAAACCTTTTAGAAGAAAAATTTATAGAAAGGGTTTTGGGGTTAGTAGTTCAAATCTCAATTCTTATTTGAATAGGTTAAAAAGTTCTATCTCACAGTAAATTGGAATAATTTGATCTCAAAACCAGATTATTGGCATTATATAGTTTTCTTGATTCAGGCAGTTTGGAAAGTTTGATCTCACAGTTACCACTAATTGTGAGAGTATAAATTGGGGGTCGTAATCTAAAACTCCCTAATAACACCTATAACTAATTTAAACTCTATACAACTATAAGACAAGACTCCTAGTTTCTTGATTTGGCAGGCAGAAAGAGGCAAAGAAGTTTGGTCTGGATCTCAAGATTTGTAGGGTCTTGCTAATTTTCTCAGTGAGATGATAGAAGTATAGTCAGGCTACGAGACAAGAGCTATTGGGTTACTGATTGGGCTTCTGGATTTCACAGAGAAATTTGATTATTACATTGATCATAAGTCCAATTAAATTCTGAATTCTGATGGCAGCTATTGGCAGTTGGAGATTGACAATCAAGATCATGAGGCTGATTATTGTTGGATAAATGAGATAATCAATAGCGTATTCACAGGATTTTCTATATAAGAGTTGATTACTAATCTGGTTTTACTTTTATATTGGGTATGAAAGATAGATTTTTCGGGTATTAGGGCAGTGTTGAAAATTCAAAAAAATTTTATGATTTTTGTGAACATAATTTTTTTTATAATGTTCATATCAAAAATAAATATGTTCACATAGTAGAATTTAGACTTTATAATATAATAACTATTTACAATTGACCAAAAGTTGATTATATTTAAAAATAAGTTACTCACAGATTTTTGTGTACAAAATTGTCCAAAAAAGGTGGTTTATTTTTGAAATATATGGTAAATGTAATCTTTATATTAATAAATTATGAATAAGAAATTATAAAAATTAAAATTTATATTCATACTATGTAAGCATAAAATACAAAATTTTTGATTTTTTTATGTTCATACTGTAATCGAAATGTTCGATTATAAGGATAAATTAGGTCTTTGTTAGAAGAAATTCAAGACGAAGATGGCTTTTATTAGATAGAAGTTAAGACATGATAGTGGATCATGTTGATACAAAAGGATTTCTACATCCTTTTTATAATTATCATTTCTTACTATCTTACAAATGCTAACTAACGATATTATGAATAATAGTGCAATCGTATTCGTGACTGATGCATCACGACGCGGAGTATATACGGGTAATGATACAAATACTTTTGTAAGATGCACGATCAATGAATGAATAAATAATAAATAAAGAAGTAATAAATAAATAATAAATAATAAATAGAAAAGTAATAAATAACTTTTAAAGAAATGTAACAGTAATGACCGTGAAGCAAAGAGTTCAATGATCATCACGTGACCGTGATAGTACATATCATTATACGAAACCTAAGATAATCTACTATACTACACTTCTCCCTCCTTTAAAATGTGAAGTCCTCCAAGCAAATTATAAATTCTATGCTAATAAAAAATACATAAAAGAATACTAATTAAAAAAAATTAATTGTAGTATTATCTCTTCCTTAAAGGTGAGCTCTTGCGAGCCAAAACTAAAGTTCATTACCTAAAATACAATCAAGAAAAATCCTTCTTAAAACAAAATTTCATAAAAAAAACTTCTAATCTTACTCAAAATCCAGACGTAGTATTTCTCACTGCAATCACTGCCTAACGCATCTGTGCATTACCAGACTTTTGAACATACTCACGTCTTACAATTCTCACTAAACTAAAATTTCCAAATCTATTAAATTTTAAACAAGATATTCCCTTTTTATACTTTTCGATTTCTGTACTCTGCTTTGATTTTTGACAAAAACAAACCATTCGTTAGAGAGGATAATTTACTTTCAATTTCGAGGGGATACATCTGAGAGGCAAATCTTACGTTTTTGATACTCCTGCACTTACTTTTTTGATACTCCTGTATGTACCCAAAATTACTTTACTTTTTTGATACTGATCTGCAAATATACACATGACTTGTATTACACAAAAGCCTAGTATATTGTTTTTACAAAAATAATTTTTGGTTACACACTACTAATGCCATGTAATATTACACAAGTTTAATTTTGCCCGGCATTAATCATAATAATGCCCCTGGCGGGGTTAGACATAATTCTGGCCCACCCTAACCCTAAATCTAGGAACTCTAAAAACTAATTGTTTGAAGCAACATTCAATTACAGTACATATACTAGATGCATATGTTGTGTAACCAGTATATGTACTGTGATTGGATGTTGCTTCCTAGATTTAGAGTTAGGGTGAGCTGGAATTATGTCTAACCCCGCCGGGGCATTATCATGATAGTGCCCACCAGCATTAAGCTTAATGCCGGGTTATGGTACCACTAGATTTAGAGTTAGGGTGGGCCAGAATTATGTCTAACCCCACCAGGGGCATTATCATGATAGTGCCCACCAGCATTAAGCTTAATGCCGGGTTAAGGTATCACTAGATTTAGGGCTAGCGTGGGCCAGAATTTTGTCTAACCCTGCCGGGGGCATTATCATGATAGTGCCCACCAGTATTAAGCTTAATTTTAGGGCAAAATTAGACTTGTGTAATGTTACACAATATTAGCAGTGTGTAAGCAAAAATTATTTTTGAAAAAACAATGCACTGGGCCTTTGTGTAATACAAATCACGTGTATATTTGCAGATCGGTATCAAAAAGTAAAGTAATTTTAGGGTACATACGGGAGTATCAAAAAAGTAAGTGCAGGAGTATCAAAAACGTAAAATTTGCATCCGAGAGCTGGTATCTCTTGTAATTACAGTTTACAATTCTTTTTCTATGTCATGCGCCCACGCAAGACTATTCGTGACCATCCAAGATTATCGTCAAGACATTATATACATTATATACATTATCATTGCTCGACTTCTTATTCGGTTTCGGTATAAGTTGTTTATTTATTTATTTATTAGAGGTCTTCTTTTAGATTCTTTTGGGACTTCATTGGAATTCCATTTTCTTTCGTCTTGCTCCAACGTCACCCACGTGATCGTTAGATTATCGTTAATCGATATTTATTGATGATCTGATCTGTTAAAAATTTCTTTTTCACTATTTTCATTCTTCTTCATCCAGTTCGAAGTTCTTTCGTTATATTCGGCTCCAGCAAGTATTATTCTTCTTTGAAACTCCTTGGTTTCCAATGTTTTGCAAGTTTTTCATCCTGTCTTTTCCAGTTCTTGGGGCTTTTGAAGCTTTAAGTAAGACTGGGGCCCTCTTTCAACTAGAGTCTTGAAGTACGTACAAAAGAATCATCCTTCGGTCTATTCTTTTGTTTCAACCTTACTATTTATTTTCCCATGGAATGGTCATTGCAATGTATTTTCTTTCAGGTGGAAACGATCTTTCGAAAAAAATAAGTATCAATTTTATTATTATTATTATTATTGTTTTTTTTTCTTTTCTGTTCTTATTTCACTGAATTCTTTGGCCTTGTTCAAGTAAGCAACTTTCATGAGGTCCTTTTCTTTCCGGGTCTTTTTTAACAAAAATTTTTTTTAACTTGGAATGGAGGGTCTTTCGGAGTATGACACTTTTGTCTTTATAAAGTTGTGCTTCATTCTTTCCTTTTGTTTTAACCAACTTCTAGTTTGGTAACTTGAGACAAATTGATTTTTCGGGAAGATCTATCGTAACCGGATCTTTAAAGATAAGTATAAAGTCATTCATTTTTTTTATTAACTATATTAATTCTTTATCTATTCCCAGGGCGGTAAAAAAATAACTATTTACTTAAGTGGTATTCTGTGGACAATAACAGAACAAACTGGGTACGGGTTAAGTACATATAAAGGACTGTACGTGGAAAGAAAAAAAAATACCGAATTTTCTAAGCTAAGTATGATTTTGGGTTTTATTTTCGTTCTTGAGCTTAGGTACTAATGTTTCTCTTTAATTGTAGGGCACTGCGATATATATCAAGGTGAAACGTTTCTTGGATAATTCATGGCACAAAACGTGAAGTGCATTAAACGAAGCAAGTTACGGGGCATAAAAGACATAAAAACTACAGTACAACAAAGGAATGACGGATCATGTCTTCTATTTTGTAGGACATGGCCATATTTGAATTGGATTTCTTCAAGTAGGCGACCCTAGGGTTCCTACAAACCCGGATCAAATCAAACTTTAGGTCAGATTTGGGTTTGATTTGATTTGAAATCAAACCCAAACCCAAACTATGGTTAAAAAAAATATTTAAGTTTGATTTGAAGCAAACTTTTTAGTTAAATTTGAGTTTGGTTTGAATTTGAGTTTGAAGTTTGCAAACTAGTTTGAGTTTGAATAGTATAAATATATTTTTATATTTTAATTAATAATCCACCAGTCAACTAGAGAGTGATCATATAAAAATCACTATAGGCGAAATGTGGCGTGCTTCCATCTAAAACTTTTTTCTTACTAAGTTAACGATACATGCCCACTAATTGAAAATTGTAGAGCTCATCGAGACGCATCTAATAGTGGTTAAATCGTCCAAATCGGCCCAGTGGATGGCGAGATATCGTCAAAAAACGATTGGCCGACTATATAAAATCTCTATATATTGTTTATATAGAGATTTTATATAGTCGGCCAATCGTTTTTCAACGTTATCTCGCCATCCACTAGGCCGAATTGGATGAACTAACCACTGTTAGGTGCGTCTCGACGAGCTCTATGACTTTCAATTAGTGGACAAGAATCGTTAACTTAGTAAGAAAAAAGTTTTAGAAGGAAGAACGCCACATTTCGCCTATAGTGATTTTCATATGTAATCTGCATCTTTGAGTTTTATATAGTAGACCAATCGTTTTTTGACGATATCTCGCCATTCACTGAGCCAATTTGGATGATCTAACCACCGTTAGATGCGTCTCGATGAGCTCTACAACTTTCAATTAGTGGAAATGTATCGTTAACTTAGTAAGAAAAAATGTTTTAGATGGAAGAACGTCACATTTCGCCTATAGTGATTTCATATGTAATCTGATCACTAAGTTTTATATAGTTGGCCAATCGTTTTTTGATGATATCTCGCCATCCAACAGGCCGATTTAGATGATCTAACCACCATTAGATACATCTTGATGAGCTCTACAACTTTCAATTAGTGGACATGTATCATTAACTTAGTAAGAAAAAAAGTTTTAAATGGAAGCACGCCACATTTCGCCTATGATCACTCTCCAGTTGACAGACTGATTATCATTTAAAATATAAAAATATATATATGTCATTCAAACTCAAACTAGTTTGCAAACTTCAAATCAAACTCAAATCAAACTTAGTATAGTATTTGGGTTTGGTTTGAATTTGATTATTTTTTATTTAAATTTGGGTTTGATCTCAAACTTTATAAAATTTATAGTTTGAGTTTGGTTTGATTTGGGGTTTGATCAAACTCAAATCAAACTCGGATCAAACTTCGGAACCCTAGGCAACACGGTCTTGTCGTCGTCGCCAAATGTAATCGAAATGTTTGATTATGAGGATAAATTAGGTCTTTGTTAGAAGAAATTCAAGATGAAGATGGCTTTTATTAGATAGAAGTTAAGACATGATAGTGGATCATGTCGATACAAAAGGATTTCTACATCTTTTTTATAATTATCATTTCTTACTATCTTACAAATGCTAACTAACGATGTTATGCATAATTGTGCGATCGTATTTGTGACTGATGCATCACGACGCGGAATATATATGGGGTATTGATACAAATACTTTTGTAAGATGCATGATCAATGAATGAATAAATAATAAATAAAGAAGTAATAAATAAATAATAAATAATAAATAGAAAAGTAATAAATAACTTTTAAAGAAATGTAACAGTAATGACCATGAAGCGAAGGGTTCAACAATCATCACGTGACTGTGATGGTACGTATCGTCATACGAAACCTAAGATAATCTACTATACTACAATACTATGTGAACATAAAATATAAAAACATTGATTTTTTAAAAAAATTATGTTCACTATGAACATTGTGAACATATGATTTCCAACATTGATTATGGAGATAAGCAAAACTAGTACAACTAACAAGTTTACAAGAACAATGGTGTTTTCTTATGGGACAAATAAGTATATGTTTTATTTATATAAATGAAGAGAGTACAATATAACAAGGGTAAAGTCTAGAGCCAACACTTCTACTCGAATTACGAAGGTTAAAACTCTTCAAGTCGAACTTCAATGAGTTATTAACTCTTAACTAAGTTGTTTTTCTCTGTTAGGTGAGCTTAAAGCTCTTATATACTTTTTGATTAGAGATTAAAATGCTACAAAAGGTTCTTATTACTTCTTTATCTCTTTTATATCCCACAAATTATTTTAATCTTTTATATCCTACATATTACTTAGTTCTTTCGGATCTTTTAATGAAAAGGATTTAAAAGATATAAGAGATCCATGATCATTGATCCCTCTATAATACTAACTACTAAAAATAGTATATATATATTAAAAAGATAAAAAAGATAGAAAAAATAGAAAATAAAAATTGAGCATAACCTGAATTTAGATTGTGCTAGATCGATTTGCCTATCACAATATTCGTTCTTTTCTTGTTCTACATTATGTAACTCGTTATGCCATTTGTTCTTTCGTTCAAGGGTTCCAAAATGGTTATACAATAGGCGGTAAAGGAAGTATCTTCTGCATCAGACCAACTAGTAATAGTTTAGTATCATTATACCAATAGGCAGCAGCTCCGAACAAATACTCTGAAGCAATTTCAATTTTTCTACCATTTTTCCAATTTTTAGCCACTGTAGCTTTCTTGAACATGTCAATCTATTCAGTGGTGTCCTCTTCTTCTCTAACATAAAATAGTTCTACTTTAACAATATTCAATTCTTTTTTATATCAGGTGTTGTTCCTTTTTTAAACTCATCAGAAAACCATCAGCTACTTGCTTAAGGAGTTGAATGAGTTGTGCAAAATCTATAATCGAAACTCTATTGTGATATAATACTATTTCCTTCTTATGTTCTTTCTATAGTCTTCTTTCTTCTTACTAACACAATATTCTTATCAGGTGATTTCACACAAAATTATAGCACACACAGAGCAACCTTCTAACTTACAAAGTGTTCTTCTTGCAATCAACGTCGATTCTCGTTACAAATCTCATAGTCACCACCAATTTTTAGCCCATGAAGTACCTCTTAAAAATCGAAGTTAATAAAGTAACTAATAACAGGAAGTCACATGAGAACAGAGACATAACTGGCTATGGTAAATTATAGTTGTTAGGGTTTTGTATATGTATTTATAAGCAAGAGGATTTATTTATAATGTGATTTGGCAATTCGAAAAGAAAACGTGATATTTTTATAGAATTGAAAGGGGAGATTTAATGTCTTTTATTGATTTTTAATAAAGATTATGGCAAACATGCCTACAAAGTAGAGCTAATATCGCCCATATTTATAATAAAATATTCTATATTAACAAGAAATGGCATTTTTATCATAAATGTTCGATCAATCATTTATGCTATTTCTTTGATATCTATAATTTTCTACGTATAAGTCTGTTCTGTCAATTCCTTCTGATCTATCTATCTTAGTATCCCCATCAAAAATTCACCCCCATGTGATTATTGGTCAATAAAATATCATAATTTGGTGTAATGTAACACAATCAGGAAAATTCAAAACAAACATCTCCAAAACGTCTCTTTTGTCAAAAAAAGCTTATTTCCCAAAAGTTTACATAAGAAACCACTTTATTTAACTAAAAAAGGGTTTGTTGAGCGATTTTACTATATAACAACCTAAACCTAAACACTAACTAAGCACTTACCCTAACTCTAACCTAACATAAACGAACTTGAAAAAATTTTGGTACTGATAACATGAGGGTGAATTTTTAATGGCGATACTGGGGGAGATTTCTGATCCAACATAATTAGCTGATCTGCCAGAAATCGCAGATCTGCCAGTTTGGCAAATCTTAAGTTTTTGATACTCCTGTACTTACTTTTTTGATACTCCTAAATGTACTCCAAAAATTATATTACTTTTTTGAGACACGGCGATTTTAAAAAAGTCACGTGACCACTGCGATTAAAATCGACCAATGGAATTGCAGATAAGATTCTAATAAAGTCTTAAAGTTTTTTTAATCAGAACTAATTTTTTTATTATGTCATTATTATTTGAATTTTTAATAAAAGTTGCAGAAATGAAAATTACCATTCCAATAGTAGCAAACACATCAAAATTGGCTTAGTGTATCACAAGATATGAGTAAAAAAATTTTCGCAAATTTTTAGTTTTTTTAAAAACGAAAAGTCTTTGTGCCACCTGGGTTGGTATACCACTCTGTCCAAATTAAATAGTAATTTGATGACGCACTCACCATAGGGTTAGGGTTAGTCAGTTCAGTCAATTTAGTATTTAATTTGGATAGGGTGGCAGTGAATTATTTACCACCCCGAGTGGTGCCAAGACGACTCCTTTTAAAAAACTTTTAAAATTCGCAAAAATTTATTTACTCATATCTTGTGATACACTAAGCCAATTTTGATGTGTTTACTACTATTGGTATGGTAATTTTCATCTCTGCAACTCTTGTTAGAAATTCAAATAATAATGGCATAATAAAAAAAATTAGTTCCGATTAAAAAATCTTTAAGCCTTTTATTAGAATCTTATCTGCAATTCCATTGGTCATTGAATCGCAGCAGTCACTGACTTTTTTAAAATCGCCGTGTCTCAAAAAAGTAATATAATTTTTGGGGTACATTTAGGAGTATCAAAAAAGTAAGTGCAGGAGTATCAAAAATGTAAGATTTGCGCCAGTTTGGGTACAATTAACTCGTGACCTGCAGATCTGACGGGGTCCCTCGACAAGTATAATAATGGTTATTTGGAGATAAACCTATAATATCATAAGTAATTGGGTAACGTTGTACAATATGAGCGATTAAATCCTCACAAGGTGATGGTCTACAATATCTTCAGTGGCTTGAGTCTTTGATCAAGTCAAATAAATTACAGGACAAATTATTAAAAAAAAAAATAAAGAATTTTGATTTAATAATCTTAACATTAGAAAGAATATGAATATTCTCTTTTTCTCAATGAAAAACTCAGCATTTGTGTGACTTCTCTTCGAGTATTGTAAATATTGCGAATGTAAATCAGAGAGCTGAAAATTATTTGATTCAGTGTGATTAAACCAAATCGCATTAATTCATACAAATTAAATCATTTACATCATTTATATCATACCAATATTACATGTATATTCTCAATAAGAATATTATCATCTTGATTTGGCCTGTATATATGACTATTATAAAAACCGAATAATTATAGAGTGATAATATTGTAGTACGTTAAAGTGTAAAACAATTTAATTTTTTAGTAGTATGTTAAAGTAGGAATAATTTTCGTATATAGTATGCTAAAGAGAAATAATCATTTTAATATTTCAAAAAGAATACTAGCAAATATTAATTTAAAAATTAATTCTGTAATTAAGGTAATATCGTTAACTATAAATGCTATATAAAGGGTGTTCTCAAGTGTCATTCTGAATGTGATTAGCAAGTGATCACAATAGTACTTAAGCAAAATTATATTTACATAAAATTTTTAATGAGAATTCGAATATGTAATTTATGCTGTAATTGAAATTCTCTCAAGCATCAACTTCGATGTGATTAATTAGTGATCGTAATAGTGCTCATTTATTAGAATCAAAGAAATAAACATTGCAGTCAATATTTGAGCGGTTCTTTTATTATTCGTCAAAAATAAAAAATAAAAAAAATGAAAATAAAAAAGCGAAGAATAAAAAAACACAACCAACTGTTAAACAAGAAGCAAGTGCTGTGAATTACCGTATATTCCTGAAAATAAGCTACCTTTTTTGGGCCAAAAATTACACTAAAAAACGTGGGGTAGCTTATTTTTAGCGTATAGCCATTTTTGAAAAAATTGAAAAACGTACTAATTAAAAGTTGTCCAAATGATACCAAATTTTTACCGTAGGTGTATTTTGATGCGCTGAACAACTTTACTTATCGGACTTTTGAAGTTTACTTAGTAAGAAAAAAAGTTTTATATGTAGCAACTGCCAATGCGTTTTTGGGGATTTTTGAAAAAAATCAAGGGGGTAGCTTATTTTCGGAGTAGCTTATTTTCGGGAATATACGGTATCGAAAATATTCTGGCGAAGCATCAACTTCAGCAGCCCCTGTTGCTCTGTTTACAGACCTCACCAATTATAATATGTTATTCCAACAACAATATCCCGCCTCTCCATTTTTTATGAATCTATTAGTTATAAATAAAGCCACTGTTGAATACAAAGAGATGTTATTCCAATATTTATTTATACATATAATAATATAATAATTTTATTTATTTATTTATCAAAGGCGTCGAATAATTTGGAAACAGTTTCTGATGATGATTCAGTTTCAGATACAAATTCTACCTCTTCTGAAGTATTAAACAACAAAACATCCAATAGATGGTCTTCATCAGAAACCTGCTTATTAATAGAAGAAGTGGAAAGACAATATAAGGTGTTGTAGAAAGCAAAAGATCCAAGGGAAAGAGGTCGTGTGTGGAATAATATTATTTCAAATATTCAATCCTCTACTTCAAACCCGATCTTAAAAGAACATTCAAAAAATTCAATTTAGCAAAAATGGGAATCCATTCATCAAAAATAATGAAATATTAAAGATGTTATCAAGAATACTGGCGAAGAAGCTTTACAACAAGAGTGAGAGTTTTTTAATGATGTAGAGGTTTATTTAAAGGATGATCCAAGCATTACCCACCAATTACTAGTAATTCAATTCGTGGAATAAAACATCGTAAATCTGATAATACAAATAATGATGATAATGAAAATATAAATTTATATTATTTATTTATTTTATTTTATTTTATATTATTTATTTATTTATTTTATTTTATTTATTTATTTTATTTTATTTTTTATTTATTTTATTTTATTTAATAATAAATTAGACTGATTTTAAGAAAAAAAATACCCGTACTGATGATAAAAGAAAATATGTCGATGATATTTTATCACATATTGATAAGCAAATGGAACTAATCGTTGAGACTATTAAGCATCAATATTCACAAACTAATGAGATTCAGCAAAAACAGCATAGTGAGCAAATAGAAATCTTGAAACAGTTTCTTGCAAAATTTTAAAAATGATTTATAGATAATAGAGCATAAAGAATTTATATTTTATTAAATATATATCGAAATTATGTAAAGCAAATATTAAATTAATAAAATATATTACTATATAATCTTAGCATTAGCTATTTATTAAAAGATTTGCCAAATATTCTTTTTTTGTGTACTCGCTATTCTTTCTCTTCCCATATGGAGTGCCTCATATTAAAAAGGCCCATTTTGTCATATAGCTTATTTTGAGATAATCGAGTTTAAGGGGTAATGAATTTCAATTTCATATAAAATCGATTGTAGATCAATTTGGTGTAACCAAACAGGAAATCGAACACCTGGTATTAATCTAGAACGTTCGATAAATGTTCTACGTAGATCAATATCTGATACTCTTGACTCGTAACAATACACGTAATAAATACCAGTAAGAAGACAAATATTAGATTCGAATAAGTATTACAATATGATATAGATGGTAGTCGTGGTGTTGCATCGGTCCAAAAAAAAAAAAAGTATATTCATATGAATACCAATTCAATACTCGTTTCACTGACAAGCTTTATTTTACTCAATTATTTTCCAGGCAAGTTCACTTCGTAGACAGTATATTCGCTGATAGCTTATTTCACAGACAAGCTTTTCTTATAAATTGCATTAACTTCAACTCTAATCCTAATGACAATAACTAGAATTACTTTGTCCGTGAAATAGCTATTCAATGAAATACACTGTCTACGATGAACTTGTCTGCAAATTAATCGTTGAAAATTAATATGCTTTTACAGACCGGTTGATGCTGTATTTCCGCCATAATAATACCATACTCAGAAATCTCCTGCTTGCGTAAACTGCAATTTTTCGGATAAAGTTTCAAGAGCAACATAGGGTATGACACTATAAATATCCCCTGAAATATGCTTATCTTCTTTCTAGGTAAGGAGGGTGTATTTTCATTAGTGCGTTGGTCTTGCAAAATGGTACTTTCGTAAAACCAGCATGAATGTATCCTGCCCAGTGTAACTCTTCTAAGAAATTTGTAATTAATTCTTCCACATAAGGTTACTAAAATTCTTTCCTAAATCTTGTAGTGCAATGCCTTTAGTACCCGGGATCTGATAAAAAAAAAAAAGATTATACGTGGCAAGGTACTTGACCATGAGTGGGTATTATGCAAATCTGTCAAATCTTAATACCCTGGTCTTATACAATTTGTCAAAAATTTTTTTCCGAGTATTATTTGAAGGGGTATTAAACAAGGGGGGTACTAATGGCAGTGCGGTACGGTACTGATGAAGACTCCTATTATTAATACCATCAAGCCCTATAAAAAATTTTCAAAAAACTTATCCGATTTTCTCCAGACTATCATTCCGGAAAATGCTCATTTTTCGGAACAAAACGACACAAATTCCTGGTCATTTACATAGAACTCTGATAAATTCCGGGTAAGATTTGGCTTCTAATCTTTGTACTTTGTTATAATTAGAAGCCGAATCTTACCCGGATTTTATTTTTACTCAGAATTTATCATGGTTCTATGAAAATGACCAGGAATTTGTGAATGATTGTTCAGAAAAATGAGCATTTTCCGAAACGATAATCTGGAGAAAATCGGATATGTTTTTTGACAAAAATCCTCCTTCAATTTTTATTCCCGGGAAGAATATCAATTATATCAGTTAATTTTCGGCTGGCCGTAAGGATTTTTTTTTCCGTTACAGATATTTTCATAATTCCTGGAACATCTGATAAAAATTGACCGAATGATGTTTCGGCGGATTCAATAAGAATCAGATACGTAATTTAATAAGATCAGGTGACTAATATATATTACAATAAGAATAAATATCGTAAGTCGTAAAATTTCAATTCCTATTCTTTGGCGCCAAACGAATCCTTTATTAATTTCTAATTATTTTCCGACGAAAATTTGTTTTAAAAATTGAATTAAATTTCAATTCCTATTCTTTGGCAAGATCCATTTTCGTTCAATTGAAGCCTTTATTCATTTCTAAATATTTTTCGTTTCTTGTCGAAGACAAAAATTGGGGTTTAAAAAATTGAATTATATTTCAATTCTTATATCCATTTTCGTTCAAACGAAGCCTTTATTCACTTCTAATTATTTTTCGTTTCATGTCGAGGATGAAAAATTCGTTTTTAAAAAATCGAATTAAATTTCAATTCCTATTCTTTGGCAAGATTCATTTTCGTTCAAACGGAGTCTTTATTTATTTCTAATTATTTTTTGTTTCATGTCGAAGACGAAAATTTAGTTTTTAAAAATTTGTATAAAATTTCAATTCCTATTCTTTGACAAGATCCATATTCGTTCAAACGAAGGCATTTATTCATAATTATTTTTCGTTTCTTGTCGAAGACGAAAAAAAGGTTTTTAAAAAATTAAACTAAATTTCGATTCCAATTCTTTGGCAAGATCCATTTTCGTTCAGACGAAGGCATTTATTAATTTCTAATTATTTTTCGTTCTTGTCGAAGACGAAAAATTTATTTTTAAAGAATTTGGGATATCTCAATTCATGATCATATTTAACTTTTTTAATAGCGGCACCTATATATTTGTTATAAAAGTCTAATTTATATGCGATTCCTTTTTTACATTTCTTGTTAAGGTTTATTGGTTGACATGAATAGTTTTTTCCATAAATTTTCGTACAAACTAACACACTAATTATGTTGGACAAGCATCATCTACATTCCATAATTGTATCGTAGGCATTATTACGTGCTCTTGGTACTTATTGCTCAAAATTTAGCATACAGCTAAATTTAGCGTACATGCTAAAGTTAGCATACAGCTAAATTTAACGTACATGCTAAATTTAGCATACACGCTAAATTTATAGCGTAAATGCTAAGTATAGCTAGGTGCTCTAATTATAACGTATATTAAACTTAAATAAAGGTATGCTCCCGCCCTTAGTTCTTCAATGTATGCTCTCTGAAATCGTCCCTAAAAAAAAGAATACATACTTTTCTATAATAAATGCTTAATAAATCAAGAATATTCCTAGTTCATAATTTACTGTCAAGCTCATGTGACCTAACGCAACTATCTGCGGCATGAATATAGTTACAATACCAAATGTGTAGAAAGTCATTAGGTCATTCCCTGCCAAAATTTTAGTGATACTAAATTATTTGGTCGATATTTAGGAGAATTATAGTATGTTGTACTTTATTTTTATTAATTGTCTATGCAATCAAATATACTGAAAAATGCAATGCAAATTACTAACCTTGATTTGTACCAGGTATATTTCAAGGTTGTTTGTGGTATTGTAAAAGATCTGAATACAAATCAATGACCATTTAATATTACACAAAATTTTTTTAATAGACCAATATACACTCTTCAAAATAATACCCCACATGAAATACTCAGCAGTATAAATTGGTATTTCTATTGCGTTCATGGTATTAGAACTTTTTGTTCCTTATATTCATTGTTTGTTATTTATCATCTAAATTAGCCAACTAATGAAATCTATATTGTTAAAAACTATTATTTGATTGTTAGTCAGTTTTTGACATTAAATATGCTTTATAATAGAATTGATTCTTACACTTCTTTAATTGACCAGTCAGCCCACAAATTTGCAGACCAGGTGACCCACCCAACTTCCACCTATAGTAACTCATTGGAAGTGGTCAGATCACTCAAGTGGATATCATAATCAATTATGTGATCATATCAGGTTTGATTTCAACTTCTATAATATAGCATTACAATTTAGAATGTTTTTGTAAAAATAACTGTAATGCATGTGATTTGTTAAGTTTTTTTTTTTTATAAATCACAATTATATTTAAATTTTGTAATCAATATAGTGATCAATATTAATTCAAGTAAAATATTAATTTTATTAGAACAATACAAATATATAAAAAATTTTTATGATTTTATCCAGTATAACCAAGTTTTTTCCTGCACAAGAGAACTTGCATCTTCTACTATACCCTGTATAATTATAGTAGAAGTCAAGTAAGCTGTACTGGTTTTTCGTTCAAGCCAGATTGTCTGGTTAACAAAACCATGACGAACCAGATCTGCCAAAGCTAATTTAGCTAAGGATTTTGTATGTAAANAACAAAACCATGACGAACCAGATCTGCCAAAGCTAATTTAGCCAAGGCTTTTGTATGTAAAAGCTTTGGTTTTTGCCGATTAGTAAGTTTCATCAATTTTTTTAAGTCGAGCATTATTTAATAAACAAAAAATATCTATGATATCCAAAGGTACAATTGGCTTATCATTATTTTCACATAATACTTCCACTACTTTTAACAAATCTAAAATTTCTGTTTTTACATCTTTTAATTCAACTTTGTCCTTCATACACATAGCACAATTATCACAGAAATTACAAGGTTGTGGACTTGAATCTCCTGGCCATATGTGGTATTGTGATATTAATTGAAATCAGCATTCATAGGTAGTAAGACAGTAATATATTACTTCAAAAAGTTTGTGTCATGATTCTTTTAAAAAGTGTTCTCGATTTATACTTTTTCATCATTCTCATCATTATCATCAGTACTATAATAAAGAGTATATTAGAGAATTATTTAATATTTAAACATATAATTATATTAATAATACCTTTCTCTATTTTCAGCAATAATAGAGTAATTTATACAAATATCTTTTTGAGAATAAAGAATAACACATTTGGCTTTTTGTTGATCTTGCCCAGCCCGTCCAGAAGCTTGAATAAGACTAGCTATTTATAAAATTATTAGTTATTGTTTTTAATTAATTTATATTTATTAAAATAATATATATACTTACTCATATTCATTGGAAAATTATAGTGTATAACTAGACGGACATCAGGCATATCTATACCCAAACCAAAAGCTGATGTTGCAATTATTAAATGTGTTTGGCCTTTGTTCTATTTTTTTATTGCATCATTCTTATCACTTTCTGTTAATTGTCCATTATATATATCTAATGATAATTCTTCTAATTTTGTACTTAGTGTATTAAAAACATTTAAACAGTCACTAATTCGTGCACAATAAATTATTGTGCGACCAGACTTTTCCATATTTTTACTAAATTTACTATTTCATCAGCCCAAGCTAAATTGGTATCTATTCGGCTTTGTACTGAAAAACATAATTCTTTGCGAAACAAATTAGATCCTCTTATAGTTGCAAAGTGAGTTATATCAAAATTCAAATTAATTTGAAGTGCTTTTATATCAGCATGGGACAAAGTTGCAGTTAAAGCCATAATTCGAGCATCAGGAAATATTGTTTAAGTATTCCTAATTTTCCCCATTCTTCTCTATATATTAATATATTAATTTTAATTTTAGTAATTTTTTATAAATAATCATTGTATAATATTTGTATATTTTTTACCTAAAATGACAGAAGTCAAAAATACAATGTGCTTTATCAATTACAAACTGTAGCTTTCCAATATTATACAAACATTTACATAATCTCCAAACTGATTTATTAAGCAATAATTTTTCTGGAGTAACAAAAAGCAAGCGAGTAAATCCAAGAACTATTTCATCAAAAAGTTTTGATTCATATTCAATTGTTCCTTTTGATGATGTTAGCAAGCCACCACATGGAACTCCTAACTGAACAAAATAGTTCTAAAAAAAAGTCTATTAGATATATACTTATTTTAATTTTTAAATTTTTATATAATATAATTTTTATACAAACCATTTGGTTTTGAATTAAAGATTTCAAAGGAGAAATAACAATTGTAAGACTATAACAAAAAGATTTTCCACCTCCAGTCTTTAAAATAATTTTTTGTCTCCTATATAACTTTCTATAGCTTCTAATTGTCCAGATCTCAAATCAGTATATTTAAATATTTTTTCTTTAATAACTTCAATTTGTTGTATTAAATTCATAGATTGATATATATCATCTTTTATTCCTTCTGAATTTAAAATTCTGTTTTTCCAACCAAATACTTGATATGTAAAACATAATGCACATAAGCCTTTTGTATATTTTGGAAAAGTATAACAACCAATACATCCAATAGTAATATCAAAATCAATCATTAATAAAGCAAAGGAAGAATAAAACTCATTAGAACGAAGCCGGTCCTGTGCTTTAAATTTATAAGGAACCAATTCCTATATATTAAATTATAATAGTAAGCAAATAAATAGTTAAACTTTTAAGATTATTATTTATAATAATAATAATAATTGTGACAGATTAAAATGAAATCAGATTAAAATGAAATTTTTTTATTTTTTAAGCAAAATTTTAAAATTTTTTAGGGGACATTTTTGGAGGGGTTTTTTAGCATTAGGGTTAGGGTTTAGAGTTAGGGTTATTAATAAACGAGTATATGTGGGTTTTATAAGCTTTAAAGGTAAGCAAGAGAGGTCCCCAGTTTCATTTTAATCTGATTTCATTTTAATCTGCCACAATAATTACCTGATCAAAATTAAAGCCACCCAATTCTTTACGTTCATTAGCAAACTTATTAGCTCGTATTTGGTTACGTTGTTGTATATTATTTACATTCCATCTTTGTTTTTCTGAATGCTCTTTTTCTATTGCATTAATATTATGCAAATCTTTAGTTTCAAAAGGTTTCCACTATAAATTTCTCTAAGTTCTGATAGCAAATAAGTATATCCTTCATTGTAATGCAATATAGCCATTGCATGACATGCAGAATATGATTGCTAGTAATTAATTTTTTGTCTAAATATACTAGCTTTACACAATTAAATGCTTCATTTTGGGATGTTTGATTTAATGTAACAATTCCTTGACCACAAGGTAAACAAAAAATCTTTTCAAGAAGTTTTCGAAATTCATTAATTCGATTATTAGATGAATGACAAAAAGTAAGTTCTTGCAAAATAATTTCAGGATCATTTTTTGTCCAGCAAATATCTGACCAACAAGATGAATGATTATTTTGTAAATGTTGAATAAGACCCTTCACTTGCATATTTCGTGTTTCTTCTTCAGATGGTATAGAAGCATCTTGGCCTACTTTTCATAAAGCTGCTGAATAAATACATTCACGAAATCAACGCATTATATGATTTTCAAAAGCATGAAATCTGATATATTTTTTATGGGTGTTTCTAGGCATCTCCCGCTGGAGATGTACTCCCACGAAATTGGCCAATAAAATCATTCCATATGATAATTGATGCCAAATTAGTGAATAGTTAATCGCTTTTGGTGTAACATAACACAATCAGGCAAATTTCAAAACAAACGTTCGCCTTTTCAAAAATCGATTATTTCTTGAACATTTACATAAGAAACTACCTTTCAAGCCTAACAAAAAAATTTTCCTTGACCAATTTTACTATATACATCACTAACACTAACTCTTACACAAACCCTAACCCTACCTTAAACGAATTTGGTTGTGGGAGATATATAGCTTATATATATCCTGCGAGATGCTAATAATTTCCCATTTTTTATCTAAAAAAAATATTAAAAAAATATAAATTAATAAATATAATTTTTGTAATAAAAATTTTTTATACTTACTATGTAAAGAATTTCTAATATTTTTTGTTAAATGTTTTAAATCAGCATAGACATTAGAAACAATAGGTACATTTGCAAGAGTTTTATTTGAGTCCAAATCACCATCAATGCATATTTCTAAATGTAAACTAGCTTCTTCTAATAATGGGCTAATTTGATTTAATACCTCAATTAAAATAGCATGTTCTATTTGTCTTGAGGATTTATCAAAATTGCCTTGATGGATAATTTTAGTAAGCCCTGATTTACTACTTTTGCAAATCTGGTTTTTTTAACTGTATGAAATGCAACGATTGGCTTGTGAGAATAATCTAATAAAAAAAATTTTAATTAGCTATAAATCAAATTAATAATTATAAATAAAATATCATACCAGGTGGTATTTCTTGATATATTAGCTCACCACTAGCTTGGTTTGCATTTCGTACATGAGACCATGAGCAATCAAACCCAAGAGCTAAAGTTTTGTTGCCTTTTGATAATGTATGTTCAATACATTTTTTCAAAGCACTTTTTGTACTAGAAGTTTTAACAAGTTCTAAGAGGACTAAAATATATCTTTTGATAATGATAATATGTTCTACCACTTATTTGATTAGTAACTCCTATTATAGCTAATAAACTTTGTACTGCATTACGAGATATTCCTCCTGCTATTCCAGAAGCAGCTACAGCTTTTGTAAACTGAATATCTTTTGTTTCATTTATATGTTCAAAAGTAGTATTACATATTTTACACTTTACTATACATTTAACCTGAAATCCAATTGATGTTACATTTAGAACTTTATCTATAAAGCTTTTGTTATTGCAACTATGACAAGGTTGCATAAGTACTAATAAAAAATATTGTTCAGTAGAAATTAGTACTGTAGAACCTAGTTTAGCTGATTTTATTGCATTTTTAACATTTTGTTCCAACAAATCTTCTTCATTAAAATTGGTTTTTTCTAGTTCACTTTCTAGTTGTTCTATTTGTTTTTTGAGCCTAGTTATTTTTCGATTAAGATTGTGGATTTTTGCTTTTTCTTTATTATAGTCTAACATTAAAGCTTGAATGCTTTTCGGAGGTAAATATTTACCTTCTTTTTCCAATAATATATTATATTTTATTGAAATGCATAATTCATTATGTTCAAAATCATTACTTATTTGATCAGCTTTTTTTTTAAATTATCATGCAATAGCTCTTCTGTCATTGTTGCATTTATTAATTTCTGTTGATTCTGAAAAATATTAGGATAATGTTTTGTAACAGCTGCTCATAATAAAGCTACATTTCTGCATCCATAAATCCAAGAATAGCAGGTAAAGATCGGTGATTATTTGGATCATAGTCTAATTTTTTACTTTTAAAAAGACAATAATCAGAACCAGTCTTGGGTTGCTGTAAATCAGCATTATCATAAGTTTTCCACAAAAATTTAAGATGTGAATTTTCAGATATAATACTAAATTTCCAAATCTTTTCTGCAGTTTTAATAAAAATAGAATATCCAGGTAGCAAAGGAATCCATTCATCTTTTTTATTTTTTGGTTGATAATGGTAATATCCAGCATTAGTAGGAGGGCTCTCTTAAAGTGGAATTGCTTTAAATTGCTTATGTAAAGGTAATATCTCTAATTCTGAATTGATTTCTTTAACAAGACATCCCTCTTTTGAATCTATTTGAACTCTTTTTTCTAGCAATTAAGCAATAATTTGTTCATACCATTTAACCATTTTTGTATTAAAAATTTAAAATCTAGTATTATAAAATCTGCTTAGATATATTTTATGTTTTAACCAATTGTTTTGATTTAATAAGTTTATAAAAATCAAATAATTTTATTATACTCAAAGAATAACTTCTAAATAAGTATGAATATGGGCACAAGGACAAGCTAATAATAATAAGTTTATTTAATATATAGATTTTTGGAAAGTCAATTAATAAAAGTTGCTTTTAATTTTGAATTGTCTACTAACTTTTATTAATTTATTTTTGTAGAATTGAATTCTAAAAAAAAACTTTATTAGGATCAAAAGTAAGAGTTTAAATACATTCTAACCATACAGTTAACAAACATTAATTTAATTTTGTAAAATGACTAATGAATTTTAATTATGTCATTCACTATCATTGAAAAAGTCTTTTACTATGTAAGCAATAACAAACACTTCAATGAGAATTGCAATTGTACATCTTTGTCTTATTAATAATTTTCCTTTTCTACTATTGAGATAACATTACCACCCCAACAACTTGTAACTTGTCACCTAATCTGAAATAATGCGAAAAAATATCAGCTACCAAAATGAGCCTAGTATCAATTTATCAATTACCATGTTTATAATATTATCCCAACGGCATTACAAAACAAATAAAAAGTTACTCGCCCCAACAAATTGTACATGACAAAAACATCCTTATGTATAATATTCTTTTTATGTATAAGACCAAATATGAATCCCCAAATATTTTATATTAACCCATGCCTAATTAAGAAATAATATAAAGAACTATCGATTACCAAAATGAGCCTAGCATCGTTCTATCCCGATGGTACTATGACACAAATAAAAAGCAAAAAAGGCTAACTAGATATGGAATGAAGAAATAAAATACTAAATATAGATAACAGAAGAAAAGCACCGATTTTGCCTTTTTGTTAATATACTATGTATCGGGTATTTCGATAACTGTTATTAAAGTGTCATCGAAGCTAATCTTCTAGCATCATTTCTTGTGATCTTTTGTTCAGGCATATTAAATTCTTTTGCTGCATTTTATTATAAATTTCAATGTAAAAAAAAAAAAAATATATATATATATATATTATATATACAGTATATATATGTCGAACTATCATCAGTTTATTAATCAATTTATTACTATAAATTACATATACAGGGGCGGGAGCCAGACATCAGCAAAATTTTTAAGCATACGACTTTAAGGTCATCACTCCACTTCCATCCGCTCTGCCCGATTATAAATATCTAGGGTGCTCTTAAGCATCCCCCTCTAAACGAGATCGTGTACAAGTACTATAATTAATCGAGGTAATTCTTTCAACATTTTGCTGAAGGTTCATAGTGTGAAATGTGGATCTTAAGTTACAACAATATCCAATCATGTATGTTCCATCAGCGTCTCCCATCTCTGCAGATTTTTGAAAATAGATAAATGCATTATGTGCATCCTTTTTAACTCCAACTCCAACTCCATTATGATAACAATATCTGACATTATATGTTCCAGCAGCACTTCCTATCTCTGTCGATTTTTGATAATAGGTGAATACCTTATGTTTATTCTTTTCACAGCCCTATGAAAAAAAAGATGATCGAGATCATCTTTTTTTTTTTATTGCAATGACTTGATCATCCTAATTATATTCCGCTAATTAAAAATTGAGCATCAATCTATTAATTTAGGTGCTTGAGAGCACCCTTATATCAAAGTAAATGCGGAGACAATTGTCATATATTATTATTAATCATTAAACAGACGAACCTTCACGTATTTTTATTAAGAGACCGATCCTTCTAAAGATTTTGTTCCATCACATTAGCCACCATCTTAAAACGGTCGGTAAATCTGCGCTTTGAGCAATTCCCATCTGGTAACATGTTTCCAGATTTTTCCTTTTCATCCATCTGTAAATCACCTCACTTAATAAATGAAATTAGAGCATTTTCTGGAAGAGAGGTGAAAGCTTCTGATTCAAAAACCTCATCCGAATATTTTGCAATCATATCAGCCGTATTTGTCATCAAAAAGTTCAAGGCAATCATTTTGAAAGTTTTTCGAAAACTTTGCCATTTGGAAATTGTTTAGTCGGAACTCTGAAATAAAGAAATATATAATCGGTCAGTTAAATTTATAGTTTCGTGATGTACAGTCATGGAATAATTGTACTTCGATTTTTTCGTTGCATAAATGACAACCCACAGCAAGTGCCGACTTCACCTTCTAAATCTTCTGCTTCAACCTTCTTATTTTCCGTTTTGATCGTTCGCAATTTTGGGAAATGAATAATAAAAGGGCGGAGAGGAGTTCGGTTTTACCTCGTAAAGTCTGACGAAGAGTCATAGAATAGGTACAGGAGGCAAAAGCTCTAAAATATCTGAAATACGTTGAGTCTTTTTTTTTTACCAAAATTAACGCTTAGATGAGTCAATTTCCAAGATCACAGTAATGTTTAAGAATTCAGTTTTTTATTTACATATGTACATTTTAAAAAGCGGATTCTGTTTCTAAGCCTTTAGAATTAAATTGCACAAGCTATAATATAGAGAAGGTCAAAGAAAACGGCAATAGGCATTTACAAATCTGATTGGATAATTATTTGATTTAGAAGCATGGTAGATCTTTTTTTTTGTGTAACTCAGGGAAATTTGGGCTAATTGGGGGAAATTTTACGACATATGTAACCACATTTTTTTTATAGTAATATAATTTAAAGAATATCATTACTATAATTAGAAGGTTTTAGTTTACAAACTACCAAAATTTGATAAAGATTGGCAGTAACTTCGCAAACTTTTATTAGTAATATATTTTTACTATCTATATAATATTTTATTGTACCATGCAGATCATATGAAAAATGATCTACATACCCCTACCCTTAATCGTTTGTTTTGATTTTCGGACTGATTCGGGATTAAGCAAATTTCACGGTTTTGATTGGTTAAATATAACAGATAACAATCGGGTAATCTCGTGATGTGCTTGTCCTTAGGCAGACTCGTGTAATTTGGGTAATGGACTAGAAAAACCCGCCTTTGACACTTTTTATCAATTTTGAGTTTTTTGATTCAAATTAAAGTGCCAGTTTCTAACTGCATGTATTTCACTTTTTACTCTATGTTGATATAATAAATTATTGAGATTTTTTACTTCGAAAAAAACAATTCTTCGAAAATTTCATATTCTAAAAATAGATTGATGATCAAAGATCATCCAATCAAAAGTGACAAATTAGATAATCAATAAATTGCGATAAAAAAAAATTTCGACCAAATCCCTTACTTTTAGCTACAAAAACTAGAATAAGGCGGGTTTTAGTTTTGAACGTTACTTTCATATAATACCATATATAAATAAGAATAATTTTTATTGCTGGTTTATTGAAAAAATAAGGTAACAGTAATTAATTTGTATGTAATGATATATTAAGTTATACTATTTAACGCTCCTTAAAACTTTATTTAATAAAAAAATTTTTATTTATTCGAGCTTTTAGATTTATACCCAAATAAATACAAGTTATTTATTTAAGCCACGTTGGCTTTGGACAAGTTATTTCTTGAAATTTTATGTCTACATATTTCCTTATTTCATAGTAAAGATACTCTTGATGTTCTTTTGATAATGATTTTAAAAGAATTTTATCAAGAACGTCATTAACGTTGAACCTATTTTTTAGAATATTAAATGTGCTATAGGTACCATAGGCTTTAGTTTGACATAATACCTTTCCCGGATTTTTGAAAGTAAATAAAAAATGATTATATTTTAAAATCCCGGGTAGCTCTTTAAAATGTGGTTTTAAAAATTTAGAAAAGTCATAATATGCCCATTCTTCAGCATTATTATAACGTATTCCAGTATTGGCTCCATTTTTTGTTGACTTATTAACTACTTTTTGAACATCATCTACTGTGTTAATAACTGTTTTTCAAAAAAGTGTTTTAATATTACCAAAATATCCATTGCATATAAATTTCGTATGTCCAGTTACCATAAAATTTACCTTAACCATATCATACATGCCAACTAATATAAGCCAACACCAAAAGTATAACGAGAGATTATTTTTATTTTGCGCAGAGCAATTATCACAAGTTACTTTTAAATGTTTTTCATAATTATGAAATCGTTGCAATCCATTATAAACAAGACTAATTGTTGTATTTGCTCCTTTACTTGTTCCTTGAGGAAATTCATTCTCAGCAATTATATAATTTAATTGCTGAGCTGGATTTTGTCCAGTATTACAAATACCAAAAATATGGGCCTGAAGTGCAGGTTTAAAATATGTTGTACCGATTTGTTGAGGAGAATAAGGTACAGGAACATTTTGTGCCCAATTATAACATATATGCATTGTATCAGGTAATATCGTACTTGTTAAAATATTATTATGGTAGTATTCTCGTTCGATTTCTGCTTTTTGTTTATGATCATCTAACCTTTTTTGAATTAATTCTTTTTTCTCATCATAATTTGCACTTCAAATTTCAGCCTTTAAAGTTTCACAAGTTTCACATAAATCTGTGCCAGGCGTCATAAATTTAATATGTGGTAATAACTCTTTCCAAATGCGAACAAAACTTTTATAACTAATTTTGTCAAATGGTTTTTCAGGAAAAATATTAAGATATTTGATAAAATTATTATATACTTTAGTATAATCTTCATTAGTTGGCAAGTAAATTATTGACTGTGTATCATATTGTAAATGCCGACCTGGAGAAGGATACCCGTGAACATTAGCATAATTACTAATAAATGTAAAAACCAAATTTGATACAGTTTGATCAATTTTTGTACGGTTTTTTATATTAGGAATTCGCTTTGTATTGCCATGTAATCGTTCAACTAACCCTTTTGTTTTTAAACACTTATTAATTTGAATAAGATAATCTTTTCCAACTCCAATTAACTTAAGATATGTATTTTTACAGAGTTTAATATCGCTATTAAATTGATAATTAAATTTCTGTTTAGCATTTTCATTTGTTTGATTATATTCGAATGCCATAAGCTGGCCCATTAAAACTAAATCTAGTTCTTTTTATCTAAGCTACGAAATTGCATATGTCATTCAAAAAATCGCTTAAATCCAACTTTTTCAAAACATTGAAAAGTATTTCTCATTCGGCATTCACAGTTTTTGGATTGAAAAAATTTCCTTAAATCTTGTGCAACTTCTTGTACTAACTCGTTATCTTCATATTCACTTAAATCTAGTTGCTCTAAAGAAATATGTGATAGAAAAAATGTATTTTCTTTATTTTCGTTTAAAGACATAGTAGTTAACGAATAAACACGTGATCAAATTATTTATTAATTTATATTAAATGATTGGATGTTTACAAGTTATTGAATAAACACGTGATATCAAATAATTGGATGTCTAAAAATAGATCAAAAATTCAGGGGAAAAAAACAACAGAAATTTAGGTAACACAAACTATAATCGCCATTTTCTCAAAATGGAAACCCCCCTTCAAAGGGTTTTCCTAGTCCACAGCCCATTTTTCTTTTACATTACCTCCGTTTTTTATTATGCAAATCGACCTTCATTTATAATCGAAAAATGTCAACCATGTCGAAATTTACATGAATCTAATAAAAACTCATTTTTCAAAAAAATTGCAAAATGGGCCCTTTTAATATGAGGCACCCCATATTAGCAATAAATATTTCTTCATTTTCGTCATCATTATCGTTATTAATTCCATCTTCGTAATTTTCAATAATTTCACTATTTTATAATAAATATCATTATCAAGTAATAAATCATTCTTATCAAGACAAATATTGTGCAGGATACAACAAGCATGAATAATACGAATAATTCGTTCTAAATCTGTGCAGTAAACGTTACTTATTAAAATTCTCCACCTTCTTTTTAAGAATCTAAATGCTCTTTCGGCACTCATTCTCATTGAAGAAAGAACTTTATTAAATCGTCGCTCATGACCAGTTAATGCATTATGATCAGGAAATGGTTTCATTAATAAGTTTTAAGAGGAAATGCAGGATCAGTAATAATATGAACCTCCTGGAACACATTATTCATAATTATGAGAAATCTCATAGTAAAGAGAAGATGGGTAAAACACACGTGCATCATGTACGCTCCCTTTTAAAATAATTTAATTAAAATTTTAAATATATAATTTAAAAAAAAACTATAATATATTGAAGTAATTTTACTAACCTGCCTCTCCAATGTGTACATATGTGAACCGACCTCGACTATCCACAACTCCAAGTAGATTAATTGAGTGAAAACTTTTACGATTTATAAAACGTGAGCCATTCTTGACAGGGGATGAATAGGTATATGTGACCCATCCATTGCGTCAGTGACATTAGGTAAGTTATGCTCTAAACCAGTTATTCCATGTTCAAATTCTTGAATAACTGTTGTTAGTTGTACACCTTGAGGCCACTTTATTCTTTCTCGCTCCAAATCCATTAATGCCTCTAAGAATCGATCTGTGAAATGAATAACTGACCCTTGGCTTACTCCAAGGGTTTGTTCTAAAACTCGCACACCTGCTCCATTGGCTAAGTGCCACAAAACAATAGCAATTTGCTTCCACACAGGTGTTGCATTAAAAGCTTCAGAACTAAATGCAAAATGTGTTTCTAATTGAGAAAAAATAGCATTAAATGTTGAGAGAATAATACGAAAGTGTCGCCGAAAAGAGTTATAACCCTCATCATCAGTTAAATATGGAAAACATCAACCCAGAATCCACTAGTTTTAGGTCTTCGTTGGCGTTGGGTTGTTGTATTGAATGAAGAAATTATTGAAGGAATAGTTGAACTTGTTGCCATATTGGTAAAAGCTAAGAGATGATAAGTATCGGCTATTGTTTTTTGAGCCTCCTGTTTTTTTTCATTGTTCATAAAAACGTTTAGTGCAAGAAGCAAATAATAATTCGTTGCTGAATGTGATGATCCATGGCGATGTTACATGTGCGATCTTTTTGAAAACTCAATTGATTGTAGAATTTTCAAGACAGGTAAAAAAAAGGTGGTTTGTTGTAAAAAGTTTGTTGATCTAAATGACACATTCATTTCAATATTTTTTATTAATAAAAATGTCATATTTACGTAATAAGCTTTATCAATTTATGCATATTCATCTTAATGATAAACACGCTTGACTAGTTTAAAATATTTTCCGCTAAATAAATTATATTTCCCGACGTTTTTTGCCCCATTGATTAAGGCGCTTTAGAACACCCAAAGTATAAAAGAATCAGTTTTTTATTCAATTTGAGCGTAGTTTTTAAAAAATTAATAAATAATTAATAAATGAATCAATATTTGTCAGCTGAGCGCTGTATTACAAAGTGAACGTTTTTTTCTGCATAAGTAAAAAGTAATAAATCTTAAAATTAGATTAGTTGACTATCTAAGCTGAGTGCTTGTAATTGAATTACGAATTTTTCCAATACTTATATATTTGCCTTTAGTTTGTTTAATAGTCTAGTTGCCCAAATATCTAACATTTCTTATACGTTATCGGATTTACTTAATTGAATCAACAATGCTATTTTTATACAACGTAAATTGATTACAATAACTTTTAGTTGGTAATAAATTGATAATGCTTAATTGATTAAGTCTAGTTTTAAAAAGAACTATAATGCTTCGATCTTGCAGATTTAAATTCTAAATTTTTTTACAGATGTCCATTGATTATACAGTATCATATTGCAGGTATTGCATGTTCAGGTTTTAATAAAAATTCATAGCCGCATAAACTACATTTAAGCTTATCAAATTCTTTCACTGCGATTTTTTAATTGTGTATATCAATTCATGATTTATGTTGATGTATCATTTTAAAATTTATATCGATCAGAATATGACATAAAGTATCTGGTATGTCAAATTCAACTGCGCTGATTTTAATATTGATTACTGTACATAGAGAAAATATAATATTAATGAATTGGGAGGTGTGTTACAGAAAAGGGGGAAAATGACAAATTTTAAAAAAAATTTTTTTTACGCAAATCAATTTAGAATAAGATCTGGATCATTTTTTTTACTTTAACCACAAAAGCAGTTATAATGATAAAATTTTGTAATAATTCTTTACGATTTGTATTTTCTTATATTTTATTATGATATTTATAATATAAAAATTGGCTTTCGTAGATCTTTGATTTCCCTTTTTTCTGAAGTACTCCTCTCAAATAAAAATTAATTTTAATTTTAATTCGAAAAAAATTAAAGAAATATTATGAATCGTTCAAATTTTGACATTTTTGCGAACCCTTACAAATATACATGAAGACCCAAAGTTCAAATACTTGGTTTTTCTTATATTTATGATGCTTAAAATTGGAAATACTGATGAGTTAAATATTAAACCTTAAAAATATCATATCGAAGAATTTAATTTGTCAAAATCTTCGGGATACGGATTAATTTGTTATTTAAAATTTTTATATTAATAAAATAAATTTTATTATTAATAATATGTAATATATACCTGACAAGCGAATTAGGATCACAGGCACTAACGAATATCCAGCACTTGGTATTATTCTACTTGATACATTTTATCTCTTTAAGAAAAGTTGCATAATAGCAAAATTTGACACGGTACCTAGACACAACTAAAAAAACTTTACGTATGCAACTGAACATGCAAGAAGCAAAAGCAACTGCATTTATAACATAACAAACTGCAAAACTAAGGGTGTTCATTTCGTAAAAGTAATATTTACCATTCCTAATATTGTAGATGTGTATTACGAGGCGAGTGCAATAAGCACTAATGTGAGCAAAATTATCGATGGGCTATTGTTTTTAAATAATTATGCATTGTCGTTCTCCCCTTCAATGATACCATTGTATAAACTTGTTAGATTTTTACAAGCAATATTAAAATAAACAAAATAAAAATTATAATCATTTACAAAAGTATTATTTGCTAAAGCATTTGCCAGATGAATATTTTAAAAATAAGGTTTAATCTAATTTATTATTATTATATTTATTGCAATATTTCAATATTTTGATTGTTCGATTTTATAATAAAGTCAATATCATTATATTTAATATCTAAAAAAGTCAGCGTGATGCTCTTGCAAAGTGCATCTGCTAATGCTTTACCTCCTTCTAATCCGAGTTTATTCCAACTAAGATGCAAATCTTTCAGCGTAGAGTTCTTGCAAAGTGCATCTGCTAAAGCTTTTCCTCCTTCAGATCCAAGTTCATTTGAGTTAAGGTTCAAATCTTTCAACGTGGAGTTCTTGCAAAGTGCATCTGCTAAAGCTTTTCCTCCTTCTGATCCAAGCCTATTTGAGTTAAGATTCAAATCTTTCAGCACGGAGTTCTTGCAAAGCAGATCTGCTAATGCTTTTCCTCCCTCAATTCCAATATTATTAATACTAAGGTTCAAAGATGTCAAGGTGGCGTTCTTACAAAGTGCATCTGATAATGCTTTTGCCCCTTCTGAACCAAGATTATTGTAACCAAGATTCAAACAAGTTAATGAGAAATTTTTGCAAAGTACGTCTGCTAATGCTTTTCCTTCGCATAATCCAAGACCATTATGCCAAAGGCTCAAATTTTTCAAAGTGGAATTCTTATAGAGTGTATCTACTAATGCTTTTGATCCTTCAGATTTAAGCCTATTATTAGTAAGATCCAAAGAAATAATCGTAGTGTTCTTACAAAGTAAATTTGCTAATTCCTTTCCTCCTTCTGATCCAAGATTATTACTGTTAAGATTCAAATTATTAAGGGTATTGTTCTTATAAAGTGCATATATTAATGGTTTTACTATTTCAAATCCCAAATTATTGTCAAAAAGGTCTAAAGAGATCAAAGTAGAATTTTTATTAAGGATCTTTACTAAAGTATTTATTGCCTTAGATTTAAAATTATCGTCAATCTTATATAAATTCATAGTGGTAATTGTATTGTTCTTATAAAGACTTTCAAGTATTAATTGATCACAAAGAATTTCATTAAGGTGTAAATATTTAAGATTCTTACAAGTTCGTAGAAACATTGTAATTAAAGAACATTTAACTGCATTTTCCAACTCGCATTCTGTTATAAATGGTTTATATTTTATATCATAAAGCCAATTTCTAATTCCATAATACAAATAATTATTAATAGATGTGATATAATTTGTATATTCAAATAATGGTTTAGGATTATTTGGAAGTGTAATATTAAAAGGAATTAATAGAGCTTGTTCTTCAGCATTTAAAGTTAAAAGAAATATTTTTATAAGTCTTATATCAGTGAAATGTTCTTCCAGATCATTCCACAATATTGGAATAATTAATCTACACCAATGACGGTTTACAAGTGCACATAAAAATAAGTTTCTATGATCAGGCCGGAGGTTATTAAATACCAAATAGTAACATTCATTCGGTAATGTTATCATATTGAAAAGATTAAAAATTTTAAAATTTATGTACGTACGTACGTACGAACGTAATATATATATAACAAATAAATGTTGTGGAACATTACATCTCGCTTTAAAATGTCAGGTACATTGATTTGATTGATTAATAAATGTAAACAAATAAGCATGATCATTAACCAATGAAATCAATTAAAATCTATCATAATGAAATCGGAAAATGCGGGTTTCTATTTAACCTTTTAAACCCCAATTATACTTGTTAAATATAAACTCTACTCTAAAATTAACCTTTGACCTTAACCTTAAAAAATATGTCCCAAAAAAAATTTATTTTTCGATGGCTTGTCAATTTTTTTATACTATACATATTTCATTTAATCCGATGTCATTTTAATCTGTTACAAATTAATATATTTTTTTACTATTAGCGAAGCTTAAGGCATTACAACTTTTATTAGAGACGTACATAAACTAAAATCAATATAATTAATGAAATTCTAATAAAACTACTTATACGTATAATATTATCAAACTGCTTAACCAAAAACAAAGGTATATCTATTAAAATATTTGATGCAATACTTACCAAGCGGATTTTAAGTTTAAAATGACTCCCTAATTTCTTAAATTTATATATAATATAATACATGTAATTAACCAATCAAATTGCAGCATTAGTTTTTTAAATTTTGACTTTTTTACAACCAATAGAATTGTAGCGTAATTTTTTTTTGTTTATTTTTTTTTTATCCCCTCACCATAAAATATTTTATGTTATGTTAAACAAAAATGCATGTTGACAAGGGTCAACAGATCGAAAAGACAGGGAGCATTGGGCAGGGGATATACAACACGTGTTTGACTCGGCACGGTTATCCGCATCAAGGATAGTTCGGCAATGGAATCACGTCAAATCATAAAACTCATGCAAAATCCAAGGGACACATGACACATGCCCGACCCGGCCCGGTTACACGCTTCAAGAATCGGTCGGTAAATGAAATCAACGAGAAATCATAAATTCATGCAAAATCGAGAAAAAGCCACCAAACGACTAACATAAAAAGATCATTGAAAAGAGTTAATTCCACACACTCTCTCTCACAAGAACCCAATACCAGGAACGTAAGTGTATGGTTTTACTGGCATCTAAATCGAAGGCAAAATCTTAAAGCTAATTGTGTACATTTTTCTCATCATCATTACCTGTTTTATGTAACATAAAATTTCTAATTTTAGAGGGAGGTTAAAGCGAAGTGAAATTTAGTTAGGAGGTTTATATATTTATATCAAGAATGCGGCAGTTTATGCAGCATGTAGATCATGTATTAGCTTCCACTCTAACCCAACAATTTCATGTACTGTATAAAACTTATCGTAAATTGATCATGATTATATATTGCAAAAATTCGTTCTTCTTTAGTAAATGATTGGCTTACATGTGCCGCGCAGCGGCACATGTAAGCCAATCATTTACTTTGATGAAGTGATAGTATGATGTCATTTGTAATACTTCATTATTACAATCAATGGTTTGCCATTTAAAGTAAAATCGGTTTTAAATTTTAGCCAACTTTTATTAAAAAATGTTTCATAATACCAGTATGATCACATTAAATGTGAGAGGGATGGTTCTGTTCAACTTTTTTGATGCACTACGTTGATTTTTGAAAAATCCTTTTTGGTTGGAATAATGATTTTCATTTATTCACAATTACAATATAACAGTACGATCACATGAAATGTGTGAGGGATGGTTTACATAATTAATTAATGTTTTTGGGCGTGCCTATGATGATTTTCGCAGAATCCTTTTTTAGTAGAAGTAATGGTTTTCATTTATTCATTTTGGAAGGAGCCAACATTTTTACATATACTGTAACGTCATAAGTCGATTATGCAATATGATGCAACATGACGTTATTGATAATAAATTTGAAAATTGTGATACCTGCGCATTACGACATTCAAAATTTATAATAGTAGCTACTACGATATTCTAGAAATCTGTAACATTTTTGATCGTCTACATGATTGGAGGTATATGGCCAGTTTGTTAATACTTAATTGTTGCGTGCAAATATTCTATGATTACATTTATCGTCATAGATTATTACTACATATTTGTTTATGTATTATACTTAGTACGTTCCTGGTTTTAGCGCGACTGCGTCGCGCAGCTACCCTAATTCATTTAACTTGCATTTTCTCAACCCACCTCACATAGCGGAACAGTCTCCTGATTCTGCCATTTTCCTATTTAACAGCCGGCCTGCTTCGAGCAGGCGGGAAACCACCGGCTGATGCTGTTTCTCACTCGCTCTACTGTTACGATGATACCTGACGCAATCTCACTTGCTAATCTTCCGGGAACATATCATCGTTTCAGTTCAAATTACTTAAAATTACTAATTACTTAAAATTACCAATTCAATGTATTCTGCGGACTTAAAGTCCTTGAATTGATCATTTCCGGCACCTTTGGCTGTCCGGAATTATTCCAATCACATGAACAATACTTTTCGATCTGCTTTGAGTGGCCTTATTAATAAATTTCGTGGCTGAAGCTGGAAATTAAGGACCTCGATTTAAAATTATAAACCCCACCAAATTCCACTTATACTCTTTTAATATCAAAGCTAACCATGAACCCTAACGTAACCGTTAAAAAAAAGCTAAGAAAATGCACCCCAAAAATTTTAGAAAAATTTATAATTAAAATAATTAAATTTCTAGCTTCAGCCGTTTCCAGCTTTAGCCGCGTATTTGTGTATTTTTATCTATTAAACCGGAAAAATTTCAGTATAATTTGGCAATTATTGTTTTTGATAATATAAAAGTTTACTTAAATTTATTTACAACTTGCTTAACCCATTAAATAGATAATATATTTGTCTTAAAATATTATTATATAATATTTTTTTGCAGCTTTGTCGCTTAGTATAAATTATGTATAATGATTGATACTTTTTCATAATTAACAGGCATATCATAAAAAATTGGTAAGTTAAAATCCTATAAAACCTATTCGAAACTTCAAGGCTTGATATTCAAATTGCAAACTTTTTAATGGGAACTTGGCCAAAATGTCATTGTGATTTATACTAGACGAGTGATGGATTTCATGCATACACATGACAGAGGATTCATACGCATTAGTGCACATTTTATACCATCAAGAAGACTTCAATATATAATTTAACCTTTTCACTCCATTCTTCTCTTTTGAGAAAAGATCTAATGTAAACCACAAATCAAATTGGTCCAGCCTAATGATATAATATTTTTTTAAAAAAATATATATTTTATAAAATGCAATACTATGCGCATTAATAAGCACTCACGTCATTACGCATTTCCCCCATCTCTACCTAAATTTTTAAATATAAATGTTGTACGGTAAATTAAAATTTGCGTCAGATTAAAATTTCATTACTGAGCATATGAGCGGATGTTTTTTCTGATTCTGGTGATTATTAAAAATTAAAAATAATATTTCATAAAATTTAATCAAACATTTATGTGATATTGCGTACCGCCAGTAAATTTGAATTGTACGTTTGTATTTGATTGATCATTTGCTTACCTTAGTTATAATCCACTTATGAATCGCTTATGAAACCATTTATGAAACTGTATAATAATTATAAATCATTATTGGTCAATTGCTCTTAGCTGTAAATTGCCTATGAAACTGATTATGAAATCTTATATTATTTATAAATTATAGTTGAACCTCACAAAACAGATCCTGTCAAAACCGATAATCTGATAAAAAATTAATTTACCAAGTCCGTTTTTGCTATATGAATTTAATACATTTGAACCTCCCAAAGTCGATCCTGTCAAAACTGATAGCCTGTCAAATTTGATAAAAAAAATTAATCTACTAAGTCCGTTTCTGCTATATTAATCAAATAGTTTAAAATGATTTCAAATCTGATAACCCTTAACGCTGATACAAAACCAGCAAACCGGTTTGGGGATGTTATAACTGCATCAATTTAGGACCGGCTAAAACTTGTATTTTCTTTTAAATCGTAAAACACATAATTATTTATTAACTACATATTTGATATTTATTTGGAATCATTAACCAACCTTTTTAGATCTTGTATTACTTATTATTTCGTGCATTCGATTAGAGCTTTGATGAATTACTATTATTTTTGTCTGTGAAAAAAAATTCGAAAAACAGTAAAAAAAATATGAAAACAATATGAAAAATAATATGAAAACGCATGTGCATAATTCTTTGAAATCGAATAACAATACTATAGACAGAAAAATATGAAGAACAGAGGAACAAGAAATAACTTTAGATTCTTTGAGAAATGTTATTAAAATGACTTGTTTTATTATTGTAATTCGTGCTGATTTATTGATAAATCACAGTATAATTAATTTGTGCGAATGCCTAATGCGGTACCAACCTGGAGCACGTTAAGGAATGCTATTAATGCATAATGCGGCACCAACCTGGAACACATTAAGAAATACTATTATATGAGATAAATTTGCTGCCATAAATTATATTTTAGCATTATTTTTATTTTCAATCACCATTTCTTCATCAGACTTAAAAATTCATCTAAAATTTTTGAATCATTTTTCCAATTTAAAATAGTTTCATAAATTTTTGAAGCAGATGGTCGTTTTTCTGGATTATCGTTCCAACAACTTTCTAAAAGTTCTGCATAACACTTTGCTGTACCTTTAATAACAGTTGGCTTAAATCCCACACAAATTTTCATAGGTGAATCCTTATATTCGGAAAAAATACAATTCTTCCTGAAGAAATTTTCCACATAATCATTCCAAATGAATAAATATCTAATGATTTAGTAAATCTGCTTTCATTCCGTAAAATCTCTGGAGCTATGTATGGCCAAACTCCATAAATTCCTTTAGAATCCGTATCTAAAGTTTTATTGATTGCAATTGCAAGTCCTAAATCACCAATATACGCATTATGTAATTTATTTTGAAATATATTTCCACTATATAAATCACAATGAATTATATCATGTGAATGAATTAATTGAAGATCGAATGCAATATATGACAATAATTCTAATTTTTTTCTCCCTTTATTTTTGCGGTTTCTTTAAGATTATTGCGTAAAGATCCCTTTTCTGCATGTTGCATAACTAAAATATATTTACTGTTAATTTCATCTTTCGATACTCCATAACAATATAAAAATGTATGACTTTTGGTTCCAATTTTAGAATATGCAATTAACTAAAAAAAATTATAAAGATTAATAAAATTTCATAAATATATATTTATGTTATATCAAACATTTACCTCTTTTATAAATTCTTAGCAGCGATGTTTTGGTCTATTAAATAATTTAAGCGCAACAGTTTCTTTTATAATGATGTTTGCAATTTTGTGCGTCCAATTGGCAGTATGAACAGTTGCAAACCCTCCTTCTCCGATCTTTTCTATAAATTCAAATTCATTAAATGGAATAAATGATATTGATAAATTATTTTCAGACGATAATCTTTTTAAAAAATCGTCATCAACATTTTTGCATTTAGTTTTTCGTTGATATTCGTTATTCTTTGCTTTTTGTAACCATTCATTAGCCTTTTCATGGTTAGGAAATGTTCCAATACCGTCTCGATAACATAATCCAACTTCATACTGACTATCGTAATTGCCATTTTCAGCAGATTTTAAATACCATTTAAATGCTTTTTTTCATCCTTGGCTATGCCTAAGCCTTTTTCATAGCAGTATCCAATATTATTTTGTGCTGCAAAACTACCACCTTTAGCAGATTTTAAATACCATTCAAATGCCTTTTTTTCATCCTTGGCTGTGCCTATGCCATGGTAGTAGCAGAACCCGAGACAATTTTGACCATCAGAATTGCCACCTTCAGAAGATTTCGAATACCATTCAAATGCTTTTTTTTCATCCTTGGCAGTGCCTATGTATGCCTTCGCCATAGCAGAATCCAAGATTATTTGTCCATTCGAATAGCCACCTTCAGCAGATTTTAAATACCATTCAAATGCCTTAATTTCATCCTTGGATGTGCCTATGCCTTTTTGATAGCAGACTCCAAGATTAAATTGTACTTTCGAATTGCCACCTTCAGCAGATTTCAAAAACCATTCAAATGTTTTTTTTTCATCCTTATCTGTGCCTATGCCTTCGTAATAGCAGACTCCAAGTTTACATTGCCCTTGAATATTGCCACCTTCAGCAGATTTCAAATACCATTGAAATGCCTTAATTTCATCCTTAGTTGTGCCTATGCCATTTCTATAGCAGAATCCAAGTTTGCATTGTCCTTTCGAATTGCCACCTTCAGCAGATTTCAAAAACCATTCAAATGCTTTTTTTTCATCCTTATCTGTGCCTATGCCTTCGTAATAGCAGACTCCAAGTTTGCATTGCACTTGAATATAGCCACCTTCAGCAGATTTCAAATACCATTGAAATGCCTTAATTTCATCCTTAGTTGTGCCTATGCCATTTCTGTAGCAGAATCCAAGTTTGCATTGTCCTTTCGAATTGCCACCTTTAGCAGATTTCAAAAACCATTCAAATGCTTTTTTTTCATCCTTGGCTGTGCCCATGCCTTCATAATAGCAGAATCCAACATTGAACTGTCCTTGAGAATTGCCACTTTCAGCAGATTTCAAATACCTTTCAAATTTTCCTCTCTTTCATTTGCGCTAATCATGGCTGGGTCTATATTTTATAATTAGAAGCAAAGAATTTAGAACAAATTTATGAAAAAATAGAAGTAAAAATACTCAGAGTGTCAAAACTTTTCTCTAGTTTAAAATTTAATGGGAAAAGTATGCAAAAAATATTTATGCCATTCACTACCATTGTATCTTGATTCCCCGAAAGCTAGTTACCCGCCAGCTCATTTTACCGACCCCATATCCCCGACAGAATGTTTCACTTACAGCATTTTTTGTTGACAGAATCTTTCCTCGACATGCCATGTTTTCGACCTCTCCTTTCCTTGACAGGACATATTTTCGAAAAGACATTTTACTGACATGACGTATTTCAGAAAGAACATTTTTCCGACATGACATGTTTCCGACATCATTTTTCCGACAAGATCTTTCCCCGATTAGAATTTCGTTTAAATAGGTAGAGTGATATATTCGTGTTCATCACATCACATGATTAAGCACTCGGCCTAAATTAGGGTTAGGGTTGATAGTGCTAGTAAACAAATGACGTAGCTGCATGATTCACGTGATGTGATGATCACTGGGTTTATCGTTCTTGTCGGAAAAAGTGCATTCAATAAAACTTAGTGTTTGTGAAAAGTCAAATTAGAATTATTTCATGTCAGATTAATGTCTTGTCGAAAATATGAGATTTCTAGGAAAGGGGATGTCGAAAACATGGTATGTCGAGGAAAGATTCTGTCAACAAAAAGTGCTGTAGGTGAAACATTCTGTCGGGGATATGGGGTCGGTAAAATGAGCTGGCGGGTAACTAGCTTTCGGGGAATCATACCAGAATCTTTACTACCACGTACTTAAATATGTAATTAATGTTACCATTACACGCGATGATCATTACTTATACAATTATATCATTTCACTTCAATTCAGCGAATAAATTTTCCATTATCTTTCATGCCCATAAATTACTTGAATAACTAAGATTTAAGTTAGTAGTTAATTTTTCTTATGTCATTCGATCTCATGCATTACTACATGCTCATATTAATTTATTTAAAAATTGAATGGAAAGATAATATATTCGTATTTTGTTAAAGAGAAGGTGTCTCAAAATATATCCATTCGATTAGAATTAGAACTTGACCAATTTTTTCAATCTAGGTATAAATATAAGTCAAAAAAATTTTGAATATTGATTTGTATTGGTTATAGTGTTGTTAGGCGAAACTAAGAGGTTTCACCAAAGGCGAAAGTCGAAACTAGTTTCGACTTTTGCCAAAAAAAATTGAAAATGGCGAAATGGGGAAACTGGCGAAACTGTCGAAACTATCAAAACTGGCGAAACTGTTGAAATGCATTTATCGTATATATATTGTGCCTCAGATTAACGCTTGCCTCAGATTGCAACTGACGCACCTCAGATGTTGATTGTTTGGCCAACGTTAACTGATCGACAATAATTAGCCTAAATTATACCTTCATTTTCACTCTAACTCCAACACTAATTTGAGCTGAAAGCAAGCGTTAATCTGAGGCACGTGCATAATTATATTGTCATATACGATGCTTTTTGATTAATAATTTAGATTTTACAATATTTGATTTACTATAAGTCAATACGTTGTGAGGGGTGTTGGCAATCGGCTAATCAAATAAAATACACCAACGACACCACTACCTATCTAAACCAACGTCCTATAAGTATGCAAGACTATAGATCCTCGAATTGGCAGGCAGAAAGAGGCGTGGTTGATTTGGTCAGGGTCTCGAGTTCTTTTAGGGTCTTGCTGCGGCGTGGATAAATGAAGATAAGTGTCTCTAGTATTTTTGTATATGACTTCAGTTGGTGGTCCTATATCCACTCTATTTATATAACTTGTCTTTATTCTTAGTGCACAAAGGGTATAAGGTGCAAATTATTATTAACGATTGTCATGTGATCAAGGGCGAAATTGGATTGATGCGAACAATGGGAGTAATTGATTGTTCGATAAATCAGGAAATCAAAGGGGTTTAATCGATTGATGAAATATATAAAAGGTGAGTAATTCAATCTTCCTTTCTTAACTGGGTTACAAATTAAATGGAGTTCAAAACTCGGGTTACGAAGTCACAACTAACGATACGACTTTAACTTAGAATAACGAATATTCTACGGGTACAAGGTAGGTTCAATAAGCGATTTTACCATAACAAAATGTGTTTAATAACAAGGGAAACTTCCTAACACTTCTTTCTACTCTTATTTCGAAGGTTAAAACTCAAGCTCGTCTGAGTTATTCAAATGTGAACTCGTTCTGGAGTTATTCTTTATTGAGGCAAAAAGGAGGGTATTATATACATTTTCCCTCTTAATAAATACATGAATTTTAGACTACAATAACTATCCCTATTGAATTCGTCTCTAACTTATCATGACTATAAATTCTTCGAACAAAGGTCAGAGGCGAGTTCCTACGCCTCGAGGCGTACTTGGGGCGTCGAAAGGCTTTTCGGGCTTTTCGTTTGTGCCGGAACCAAACTTAAACGTGCCAATACCACTAATTTAACGATGCGAGACTAAGCTAAGTACATTGTTTAGTGAAAGGGGGAATAAACAAACAATGACAGCCGAATTCCAGGTGCAACAACTAGATTGGGGCTGTAGCGGGCGGAATTACCATGCCCACAAGCATGTGTAAATTCATGTGTAAAATCTATAGCTATCGAAAAAGGTAATAAACAAACAATGGCGGCGAAATATCAATTTGCAAGAACTGGTTTGTGCCCTGGCAGGCGTAGTTGCCATGTGTTTCCACCAGAAGTCGCTGCGGCATATTGCTTATTCTATTTGGGGGCTATGTCGATTCCACTATCTATAACTTATAATAGCAGTTAACGAATTAAAAAAAAGAGATTATAAAATTGTGGAGAAATAATACTATCGTAACGACATAAACAAAAGAAAAAGTCCCCTAATTTAAACAAAAAAAAGAAAGTCCCGTGACGGAGCCCGTCACAACGTACAACAAATATTTCCTTAAAATTAGCTCTAATGTTTAAGGCAGATAAAATAAAGCATCGGGAAATAATTGCCAATAAAAATGTTAACAAATTACTTGCATATGTAATATTAATTAAAGTTTTAACGATGAATGCTAAAGAAAAAAATCCTAACAATATAATATTAACTTTATTTAAATATTTAGATAAGTTTATTTTATACTAATAGTATTAATATATAATAAGCGCTACTAAAAGAAAACAGGATTTCAAACTTTGAGTTTTCAGTCTTTCCAAAATCAGAGAGGATTTGATCTTCGCTGCGTTTAACTTTTTCCAAGGGTTTTAGCTTTACCGGGGGTTTCGCCAGAGTTTCGACATTTCGCCAGAGTTTCGACATTTCGCCAGAGTTTCGACGTTTTGCCAGAGTTTCGACGTTTCGCTGGAGTTTCGCCAGTTTCGACTTTCACCGGGTTTAGTTTCGACTTTCGCCATTTACCAAAAATAGTTTCGCCTAACAACAGTAATTGGTTATTTGTTGGATAGATCATTATCTAGGTTTCTTTGCTATAACAATTAAAATTTTAATAGATAATTTGACTTTTAGAATAAGTACATAAATTACGTTATATGATTATTAGGGGATAAACCAATTATATCCTAAGTAATTGAGTATCATTTTATAATTCTTATAAGATGCTAGTCTACAATATCTTCATTGGCTTTAAGCCTTGATCAAATAAAATAATTATGGACAAGTTATTAAACAAAAAAAAAAAGAATTTAGATTTAATTACCTTACTTAACAATTGGAATGAATATTCATATTCTCATTTTTCTCAATGAAAAAATCAGAATTTATGGGATTTTTTTCTTCAAGTGCTGTAAATATTGCAAATATAAATCAGAGTTACTGAAACTGAGTGATTTAGTGTTTTAAACCAAATCGCATTAATTCTCATAATTTAAATCATTTACATAATTTATGCCATATAAACGTCGCATGTAAATTCTCAATAAGAATATTATCATCTTTATTTGCCTGTATATTTGACAACTATAATAAACAAATGATAATAGTTGTACACGTTAAAGTGTGAAATAATTTGGTTTTTTAATAGTATATTAAAGTGGAAATGATTTAATTTTTAGTATGCTAAAGAAGAAATAATTTAATTCTTAGTAGTTTATTTAGTAATATGTTAACGAAATATTATTTTTTGTAGTATGTTAATGTGTGAAATTAATTTAACATATAGTAAATTAAATAGTGTTTTAGTAATATGTTAAAATAAAGTAGCTCATTTTTTTGCTTAAGTAAAGGGCGTAAAACATACACCTCTTATTTTTAATCATCAGTAAATCGCATAAATTTCGTGTCCTGATACAGTATAAACTATAACCCCTTCCAATCCCGAAGCTGACCCTAACCCTAACCTTAAATCGGGTTTAATTTCGATATTTTATGCGGATTTGCAAAATCATTTAATTAGTACCCGTGTACATAGGACACCGGATAATTCTAAAAAAAGCTAAGAGTCATAAACCAGACATTTTTTTTGACCAAACTTTTCTAAATTCTGGTCAAAATAAAAATTAAATTTTAATTTTGGCTAGAATTTAAAAGAGTTTGGGCCAAAAAAATGTCCAATAGGCCAAAAACATGTCCAGTTTAACACTTTTACCTTTTTTAGAATTATCCGGGGTCCTGTGTACATACACGTAGTGTATAAATAGCTTTTTTTCTAAATATAATATATTAATATATTATTCTTATTCACTACATGAATTTAGTGAATTTATAGATTCAAAAATTTTTCACTATAAAACTTTAAAACATAGTACTAAAGTTTTAAATGGGTGGCAATCAATTAATCGACAATCACTTCACCGACATAACATTTCACTGACCAACACGTTCATTTTACTGACAGTTCATTTCACCGAAGTTCATTTCATCAACAAAGTAATTCTGGTCATTGTCGTTAGGGTCAGGAAGAATTAGGTAGAATTAGGGCTAAAGTTGGGATGCTTTTTGAATAAAAACTTGTCAGTGAAATGAACTTCGGTGAAACAAACTGTCAGTAAAATGAACTTGTTAGTGAGTATTTGTCAGTAAAATGTTATGTTGGTAAAGTGATTGTCGGTGAAATAATATGAACCCATTTTAAATCATAATAACTAAAGAATTATTAAGTAATTTTCTTATAAAATTTTATATTATTATCATAGTAAGTTTAGCTCTCTGAAAATTTATATTAAATATTGATATAATTGGTATTCATTAATAATATTAGAAGTTTGCTATTATTACCACTGGTGATCATTACAAGTGTATATTTGTATCTTTAAAATTTTCTATGAAATCACTTTTGAGGCTTTAACAAAAAAATTTCTTGTAAAATTTTGGTATAAACTATGCCCCTACCCCATTCAGTTCTTAACTCTAACCCAATACTAATCAAATTTTAATTTTTATTTTAGCAATTTACATATTGTTAATTATCACTACTGGCAATAATAGTAATTAAATTATATATATATTAAAGTTTATAAAATAAGGTAGCTAGCTATCAACTACAGTTGCCTCTCTCTTATCTGAACAGGCCGTCCCAAGAGATTTTGTTCGGTTTAGAGAAAGTTCGTAATATAAAATTTCTCTTTCTAAACCGAACTCTAATAAAAATTCAGTATATAAAGAGTTATTAGTAAAAAAAAAAAAAAAAGATAAAAAATTTCTTAAGCCCATTTGAATATCTGATTCAGATTATAACCCGGGTTGAGTATCTAACCTGTCATGTTACTATTATCTGACCCGAATCATGACCCGGGTTAAATATTTGACCTGTCAGGTCACTACTATCTAATCCAGGTTAGAATACTAGTTTAATTAATTATATAAAATAAATTTTATTTGTAATATAAAATAAATTTAATTAAATAAAAGATCATATGTACTAATTAACTTGAATTTGGATCCAGAATAGAAAAGTTATTATGTTAATTCAGTATATCCAGAGAAAATATATATAAAAATATTTGTTCTGGAGGTTTTAGTTCGGATTATCAAGAGTCCGGTATATAGAGGGCCGGATTAGAGAGAGACAACTATATATTGCACCAAACTAGGAATAGATAAACCAATAAATTATACTATCTAAAATTTTTCTGTGATTTGAGAAATTAAATTGTTTTCTATTTCAACCAACTATCAATTAAATATTTATAAACTTAATTATTTTAAATTTTCTATTTTAAAAAAAATAATTTTTTATAATTTGCATAGAGAACATATTTTCAAACTTAATGTTCTCAAAAAAAATTTAATAGAGAACATCTAAAATTTTGTAAATTTTCTCAAATTAAAAGTAATGTTCTCATGTTCTCATAAGAACTTAAGATTTCCAATACTAACTTTTTACAAAAATTCTGTTTTATGTTGTGAACTATTATAAGAGATGTATTTTTATTATGGACAAAAACTTCAATAATTGAATACAATATTTTTAATATAACTTTATTATAAAGGTGTTTAAAAATCGATTTATGCTAAAATAATTTAAAAAGTAAAGCTATTCACTCTAGAAATCAAAAATATACAAGTTATTACTTACTATTAAACTATATATAAAAAGTGATAAATAACTCTAGTTATTATCTTGATCACTATTCTGATCATTAAATTCCAAAAAAAAAACCTTAAGAATTAATTTTATATAGTACTCATATAGTTTTGATTTATATAGTTGACTTAACATCCTAACACTATGTGCTATTCAACAATAATATTACTAAGACCAATGTGTTGATGTGCTATCTAGAATTTTTATAATTTGTACTCATTGATACGCATGCATGCTAACATGATCATATGTTAACTATCAAGTATTAGAGTGGAACATCAACTAAAAAATCAAACCTATTTTAGATAACTGTAGCATTTTTCATATCACAGATTATTACATACACTAATAGCAATTGTATATTTAATACTGTAATTATAGTAAGAGCAATAATTTAATTTCAAAGCAATTTAACTTAAGTCACTCAAATATAAATTTATGCTTAATATAACCCTCTCTCGATTGAGCAAATTATAGGGAAGTTAAACAACATATATATATATAATAAAAATAGCCCTACTGATTTGATGTATTTTAGGTTCTGTACAAGTTTACTTAGTGCATTAAGTTAGAACTAATCAGTAAAAGTTTGTGAATCATAAGATTTTATAAAATTTTATTAATAAAATTCTATAAACTTTTATGATTCACAAAATTTTACTAACTAGTTCTAACTACATGCACTAATAAACTTATTTAGAATCTAAAAATGTATTAATTAGCAGAATTCTTTTTATTTTACTTAAAATTTGAGAAAAGATGCTTAAATTTGACTTTTTTGATGAAAAATCCAAAATTATGCATCTATTCTCCAAATTTTAAGTAAAATAAAAACAACCCTGCTGATTTGATATAGATTTAGGTGCTGTACAAGTTTACTTAGTGCATTAGGTTAGAATTAATCAGTAAAAGTTTGTGAATCATAAGATTTTATAGAATTTTTATTAATAAAATTTTATAAAATCCTATAATATACAAATTTTTATTAATTAATTCTAACTTTATACACTAAGTAAACTTGTCAGCATCAAAAAATAAATATTAAATATATTCAGACTTAGACCAGTTTGTATAAAATTTAGAGTCTGAGTCTGTTCTGATCCTGGACCAGGCCTGAACTTGACCTATTCTGATCCTGACTGGACCTGAACCAGACCTAATCATTTGTTGCTTAAGTCCCTCTCTCTAAAAAATTTTGATCTTGTTATGTTAAACAAAGAATTAAATTGGAGTGGCCTTATTATCAAGGCATCGATTTACCTTGAAAGTTTCATGAATTGTTTATAAAATGCTAGAGAATAAAACTACATTTTAAAATTTTCTATCAATATATAAATTTTGTATATTCGACTTATAGAATATTTTAAAATTTGTTAATTAAAATAAAAAGATTCAAAACTATAGGTTGAAACTTTATTTAGAGCCATACAAAAAACTAAAGTAGAACCTTCGAAATGGGTCAAAGAATATATTCATTAAACAAAGAACTCAAAAATATGTATGATATTCATGTGAATCTTTTAGAAATTTGCCCTTTTTTATAATTAAACAATATAAAAATAATATTCAATTTATTATGTTGATTTTGCTACATAGTAAATTAATCAATATAAGGTAATAGGACCTATTGTTAGAAATGACCCTATAGTTAGAAATCTTTTATTTTTTGTCACAACACACTATCCCTTAAACTGTCTAGCAGGCAAATTTGCTCGCTAAAATTATTTTTAAAAAGTTTTTTTGAGTTTTCTTAAAATTTTTTTAAGCTTGACCCCCCCTATTTATTGAATAAAATTAAAGATATTCCTTTTATAAATAATATATTTAAATTTTATTATTCTATCTTTAATTTTGATCAAGATATTACATTTTTTACAAAACTTATTTTTTAATTTTACTATTAAAATTTTAAAAAGTTTCTTAAAATTTTATATGTTCCCTGAAGAGAAATTTTATAGTTTCTACTAAGTAAAGTCTAAATTTTGCTTAATAAATTATAAAAGTTAAAATAATAAAAGTAGTGTAATTTTAAATTGTCTACAACTTTGGATTAAGGTGATAGGGGTTAAATCATAAATTTTTATTAAGTAAAACTAAAAAAAAAGGAAAAAATTATAAAATTTTCTTTTATAAGCAACCTCAAATTTTTTATAAATATTAAGTAAATAAAATAAAGTTTTAAATAGTATATAATCATAGTTTTTATTTAAAAAAAAAATTATAAAATATTTTTATTTTTAAAAAAAATAGATCAGACATGAATTTATAAAATTTAAGCAGGCAAATTTGCCTGCTTATCTGGATGGTTTAAGGGATAAAACACAAATTTTTTCAATCAATTCATGTGAAATACAAATATATAAGTTAGAATATATCATATTGCATAAAATTAACTATCTGTATATCCATAGAACCATATTTACCACTCTAGTAACTTTTGAAGCAATTACAAAAGACAAATAGGCAGATTTACAAATTTGATAATAAGTTTTGATCTACTGATCCATTTTGGATGATTTTGCTACCAAAACGTTCAGATGATTCTAACAAGCACAAAATCATTAAAATCTGATCACAGAATCCCAAGATCATCTATTTTATTAGTAAATTATAGTAATTTAAAATTTACTAATAAAATAGTACAAAATCGTGATGTTTTGGGATCCTGTAATCAGATTTTAACGATTTTGGGCTTGTTAGAATTGTCTCATTGGGATGAATATTTTGGTAGCAAAATCATCTAAAACAGATCAGTAGATCAAAACTTATTATCAAAATTTGTAAATTAGCTTATATAAAAACAAGATAAAGTAAATATTAAACAACAAAAACTTTAAGAATAATAAGAGCAAAAAAAGAACAGAGAGTAGCAAAAAAAAACAAAACATAAAAAATAATATTATAAAAAAAAATTTTAAATTTTAAAATTTTTTTAAAATAGTTATATTAGATTTCTAACAATAGGAGCCAATGGTCAAACTTAACCAAAATTTTACAAAGTTTTAAGCCTATTAGAAAAAAATTTTTTATATATGAATATAATACAATTTATATATTATTAAATAATAAATAGATAATAAATTTTATATATAAAATTTTATAAAAATATATTAATATTTAAAAAAATTTTAGATGTAACAAAAAAAAGTTTCTAAGAATAGGTGCCATTACCTTATCTAATATAGTTTTGATTACTTAATTGATGCCCCATCCCAATCAAGTATAACCTTGGATTTTGATTAACATTAATGAGTTATACAAAAATGGAAATGAAAGTTATTTACACTGAATAAAGAAAAGATGATCTTTATACTGTACAAATGTGTGGTAAGGAAATTTGAATTTCCTAATGTCACAAATTTCGAAATTTGTGACAGTGTGTACGTACGTATGTACGTACATACGTTCTACGTAAATGTTCCTTTTTGTTGTTAGGGTTGATGAAAGCTAGCAAAGTTTCTTTAACATTAGCGGTAAATCAAAGATACAACAAATTTCTTTTTATAAGTTTATTATACTTTAGTACGTGAAATTTATATTAACATCTATGAATTTCTTTATAATACATTATAAAAGGTAAATTATTTCTTCAAATGAATAATCTCTTGTTGAAAGCTATAAATTTAGCTTATTGAAAAAAAATATCCGAATTTATTCATATATAAACTAATGAACTACGGTTTATTGGCATATTTATTCTATACAAAAGAATTTGGTTTATCTGTATAATTTTGTGTTCATGATTATATAAACTCAAACAAATAATGTGTAACATTACTTCAAAATGAACTGTTTATCTTTGGTGTCTTTATTCGTAATATTGAAATGTACACTCTTCTGACAAAAATCACCGGCTTAAAGATCTTTTCTATAACAGATACTAAACCTAGTAAAATATCGATAATGAAAATTTTACTCTATAATGAATAGTAAATCTTTATTATCGAATAATCTTTTAATTTTATTATTAAGGCCCTGCCAACGGCCGGATCAATGGCCGGGCACTTTTTTATGCGAGTGATACAAATCCAAAAAGGGAAATTAGCCAATCAGAGAACGTAAAATGTGATTATCCCGGATCAGCTCGACACATGAGCAAAAAAGATCGAAAAAAGAGAAATACAATAAAACGAGTGTTTAAACCTGTCTTGGGGCATTAATTGAAAATGACGGGAATGAAATGTTACATATAGAAATTAATTATTGATATCTATAACCTCTACCCTTAACACCCTAACCCTAAATTTTTAATTTCACGGATTTAGTTTATTTTTAGTTGAATTTCCTTTTCTGGGTTTGTATAACTCGCAAATTAAGTATTCCTGGGCCGCCCCAGCCTGCATCTTTGTGTGCTGGACCGGTCGATTAAAGAAGTGTTAGAATCGATTCTCTTATAAAGCATATTTTAGGTCAAGAAAATTGACCAAAAATCTATGATTACTGTATTAATTTACAACAATGTAGATATTCATTAGTTGGCTAAAATAGCAAATAATTAATGTAAGGAGTAGAAAGTTCTGTTATGTTCCGTTGCATAGACAATTAGCCATAAAAAAAGTCGAACCATGTTTTATAGTCCATGTTTTTTTTCCAAAATGCTGCATATTCACTGAGATCATTCGGCTTGTCTAGATTTTGTCGGTCATGTTGCATATTCATAGGGATTTCACAAAAATTACGGAGAAATAGCGGAAAATTCGCAAAAAAATCGTTTTGCATAACCCGCCGACCCAATTTTTCCAAAAAAATTTTTTTTAAGAAAATTCCTATTATGCCAATTATTTTGTTTTTGACATTTGATTTTTTCTCCGATGTCGCCCGATAATGACTTGATTTTCCGGAATTACCCGATAGATCCGAAAAAAAATCAAAATTTTCTGATTCCAATTATGCAAACCGAAAAATTGATAATTTATAGTAGATTAAAAAAAAAAATTTCGACCTGTCGACTAGAATTTTGGAATATTTGCGTGGCCTTACAGGGTAATCAACATAAAATATACTAACGTGTTATAATTTCTCAAAGACGATAAAAATCAAATTATCTATTATCACTAGAAATTTGATAAGGAATGAATGACCTGATGGCTAAATGGCGGCCTGTTCGACCGGACAGAGCCTTTTCAGATCGCCTCTGGTCATGATTTTCAATCAGCCTGTTCGACCGGCCAGAACTTTTTCAGATCGCCCCTGGCCATGATTTTCCACCGGCTCGTATTAATTATGAAAATGATTGTCGATGAAATAATATGGGTCTATTTAGTACATCATTTTGATGTTCGGGATATTGCCCAAAACCGATTAAGTCTTCATAAAAGCTATAACTATAAGATATGGGGTCCCCCGCAGCAAAAGGGTGCAATGAAGACAACCAATCAGATTTTAAATTTTATGATAAAAACTTGGTTATAACTATAGATGCTGGTGAAACTGGTGAAACTTGGTGAAACTTGGTGAAACTGGTGACTATCTAAAATCTGATTGGCTGGTGAATGAAATAGCCAATCAAATTTTAGATAGTCACCAGTTTCACCAGCATGATTTAGTTTCACCAGCATCTATAGTTATAACTTTTTTTTTATCTAATTTTCTTTTTTATTTAATTTTTTTGCAATAATTATAAGTAAAATTAATCATGTGATGATCTTCAAATGTGATTTTATCAAAATCACATGATTTCCTCATTGCTATGGGCGATCCCATATATAAATTTATATAGATAATAACCAACTACTATTCCTTATTGCGTAAAAATTTCAATATTTATTATGTTTTTATTTTATTTTTATAAAAGACCTTCCATGATCTTTGTCAAAATAGTATACGACAAATGGCAATGAATGCGTATATATATATATATATATATATATATATTGTCCACATTTCTTGTTTCTTGTCTTTTTAATAAAATTCAAAATGAACTTTTTCCATTGGGAGAATTTGATCCATATTTATCTGTTAATTCTTGGTTCGTAAGCTCTAAAACATTAAAAATTTTTCGATTATTGGTGGCCATTTATTCTTGGATTATTGTGATTGGACAGCTGTTGAATTATGGATTACGTGAACACAATCTTGCAGCATATGGTATCCAAAATGATGCGGAATGTTATTTATGTTATTTCACTATTTTGAGTTATATTGGTCAAACCATTTATTTTACGGTAATTTTTTTTTTTGGATGAAATATTTTTTATTGTTTATATATTTTTATTAATTGTTTATAAATTTAATTTATAGGTCGCATCATTCTATTCATTCCGGCCAAATTCCCTTGAAAAGTTTTCAAAATTAAACAACTTTTTATTTTGGATTCTTTATCACACGGTTGTACATTATCAGTAAGTCACCCTTTATCTTTGATTTGGTAATTTTTAAAATTTTTATCTTTTATGATTTATTCATTTATATTTATTTAATAAATAAATAGCGTTCTTATTGTTTTTGTATATTGGGGCTTACTTTCAAGTGATTTTATTCAAGAACATAATCCATGGTACATCTGGTGGCTAAATATTTCTGTTCATGGCATAGAGTTTGTGACCATGTTGACTGAATTATTTTTAAATCGTCAAGTAATGAAAAAATCATTCATATTTATAACGATTTTTATTCAATTACTATATATGTTGGAAACTTTCCTTATATATTATACTCATGGATTTTGGGTATATAATTTCTTAAATTGGTATTGTGGTTCTCCAGTAGTTGTTACATTGCGCTATATCGGTTTCACGATTTTCTTTATTGTCTGTTATTTTGTGGTGTATGGATTTCATGCTCTTAGAGATTATATCGGAAGAAAACATTCTAAGGAATCTTCTGACAATGTTGTTAGTGATCCTCCGATGAGTACAATATGAGACAATATACACATATAATTTTTTACATTATATAATATAATTTAAATTTTTAATATAAGACATTGTTTTATGGGAATATATTGAGTACAATAATTAAATGATTGACAAGCTTGACGCGTTGAATTTTTGATGTTAAGATAACTTTAGAAGGTTGTTCATTAAGGAAGGTTATTAACTTTCGGAAGTTTTTAGCTAATTTAAGTCTGTAGGTCAATATGCATGCACATATATATTTCTTTGTGAAACTGTATCTGCTATATCATAAAAAAATTTTGTATGTACTGTACGTACGTACGTATGCATGTGCTTAATTTTTCTAAATGTTCCTTTTTGTTGTTAAGGTTGATGTATGCTAGCAATTCTTTAACATCAAGGTGAAAGCAGGCATTCCTGTAAAATGTTTTTTCTATAATATACTAATGATAATAGTTGTACACGTTAAAGTGTGAAATAATTTAGTTTTTTAATAGTATATTAAAGTGGAAATGGTTTAATTTTTAGTATGCTAAAGAAGAAATAATTTAATTTTTAGTAGTTTATTTAGTAATATGTTAATGAAATAATTAATTTTTTGTAGTATGTTAATGTGTGAAATTAATTTAACATATAGTAAATTAAATAGTGTTTTAGCAATATGTTAAATAAAGTAGCTCATTTTTTTGCTTAAGTAAAGGGCGTAAAACATATCTCTTATTTTTAATCATTAGTAAATCGCATAAATTTCGTGTACCTGATATAAATGAAAGTATTACTCAATACAGCACACCACGAAATATTGTACTTACAAATTTTATCACGCACCCTTCACAATACTGCAATAAGGGGTTTCAGAATTACCATTTTCGAAAATAAATGGGAGTTTAAAAGTTCCTATTTTCGGTTTTAAAAAATCCGAATCAGAAAATTAAATAATGGTAAGCGATTATGTAAATACTATTAAAAATTATTATGTCGCTTATTTTATCGGAAATGGACGTCGAATCTTTAATTAGAAACCCAATAATATTATTTTAAAATAACTGATTCGTGAAGTTCCTGGAAAGGTAGTGTGATACAAAAACCTACATTAATAAAGGTTTATATTGTGTACATATCAAGAACTATAAATTTATACAACATTTTTATTAACTATATATTAGATTTTTTATTTCCTGGTGAAATGTTCCTATCGAAAACTACTAAATACTTATTATTATGGTTGTTGATCTCATTTCACTTTTCAATGTTTACTAGCTACGTTTATGATATTTGTCGTTCAAGGACAACTTTATGAGTTAAATTTAAACGTTTGATTTGGCAAAATTTTATATGAAACTTTTTAAATTTAAAATATTTAATCATACATTGTATAAAATTTATTATTACTAAGGCAATTATACAATATCACAAAATTAAAAAAAATATATGTTAATAAATTAATATATATTATATTCCACAAGTCGATAAAAATGGGCCAACAGAGTAAATCATAGAATTTTGCATTTGATATATATATTTACACTTCCGCTATGACCACATTATTTCCTTCGCAGTCCGCGTCAAAGTTCAAATCTTTAATTAGATTAATTAAAATTTTATATAGCATATGACAGGTGGCACTTATTGTGAGATTTGAAGTGAACATATATAAGGAAGCTAGTTTATAAATCAAAATTCAAATATCTGTTCAATGCATATGATGCATATTTACATAGGAAACTAATTTCTAACCTCGTTTTTAGTGCTTATTGCTCAAGATAAAAAGGTTTATAGCAATATTCTCTAAGAAAAAAAATTCCAGGTGTTCGAAATAACTTATCAAAGTAAAATAATTTAAGACTGTTTTTTTAAATATAGTATGTAAATAATACTTTCAAATATTTATCTTTAACTTATTTGCTTTGACATTTATAACCTCATAGTCACTACTATTTGAATTTTATATTTAAACCCAAACTATCTCAATTTTCTCATTAATGACAATTTTTTCTTAATGATTATGTTTTATATCGATGCATTTTCACTGATATTAAATAAAATAACAACTTGTATTTTTCAGTTTTACTAATTTTTAAAATATTCAAAGCGCTTTTTCATGAAAGAAATATTTGTAAGATTGTATTATAAAAAATTGCAGTATTTGGACTTATATTTTTTTAATGCTATTTAAGTAAAGGAAAAAATAAAGTTATATACATGACTATTAACATTAAAAGTAATTGATTTTTAGGCTATGCTTAGTTTGTCAGTAAAATGCTTGAGTGCGATTACCCGTTACAGATTAAAAATTTAAAATTGATAGTAATTATGTTGATCATGAGCTAATATTGCCTTAATCTCGGTTAAGAAATTAGCACGTTATACTATATGAAAAATTTTAGTTTCTAATATGGTTAGGATGTTTTTTTCTTGAAATTATAGTCCAGTAAATGAAAGAAGCATAATATCAAATAGTAGCTGGCATGAATAACTAGTGCAAAATGCATTAAAGGAATAACCTAAATCTAACCTAAATCTATTAATTATATGGTTGAACTGATAACTTGCAAATCTGATACAAATTACAGTTGAACCTCATCAAATCGGTATGCATGGTGGGCAAGTATTGGATTTAAAATCATCACAAACTATTAGATTCATATTTTCAAATTTAACAAGTTATCGGTTTTGACAGGAGCGATCTTGAGAGGTAACTGTATTAACCAATATTTATTTGAATCATTATTAACCAAACATTTTAAAGCTTGGATTGCTTCATTATTTTAAGTATTTAATTGGAACATTGATGAATTACTACAGTATAGTTTTTGTCTGTAAAAAAAAAAAAAATTGATAAACAGTATAAAAAACAATATGAAAAATAATATGAAAAATAATATGTAAAATAATATGAAACAATATGAAAATAATATGAAAAATAATATGAAAAGCATAAGAATAATTCTTTGAATTCGAATAACAATACTAGTGGGTTTCATAATTAAAATCAGAGAATCATATTTCATTTTTACGATTTATAATAGTAAAAATACTAGTTAAAAAATCCTACTTATTTTCAAAATATGTCACATATTTGTTAATTAGCAATTCACATAAGAACAGGACAAAAGTCGGGGATAAGTATTTATATAGTTTTAATAGTAATATGGAATCCAATTTCCCAAAATTATATAGTAAAAAGACGGGTTTTTTTAAAATTCAAAATTTCAGCTCTTAGTAAAGTACCTTTTATTTTTAGAAAATTCTACCGGACTTTTAATAAAAAGAAAGACAAATACCATATTTTTATGCCTATATAATTTAATTTTATATTATATTTAAAATATTAATACTTTATATTGTAGGCAAACTGGATTCTAACATTCGAAATGTTATAGTAAATTTGCTTATTGTTATTATATAAAATTTTATAGATTGTCCTGTTCTTACGTGAATTGCTAATTAATTATGAAAGCCCTTGCTATAGGCAGAAAGATATGAAGAAATAAGAACTTACTTTTTTCGAAATAGAAGAACACAAATTAATTAAAAATAACTTTAGATATCTTTGAGAAATGGCTATTAAAATTTATAATTTTATTATTGTAATTCGTGCGAATTTATTGGATTAATCACAGTATAATTAATTTGTGCGAATTCCTAATGCTGCACCAACCTGGAACACATTAAGGAATGCTATTAAATTGGATAAGTTTGCTGCCATAAATTATATTGTTAGCATTATTTTTATTTTCAATCACCATTTCTTCATCAGACTTTAAAAATTCATCTAAAATTTTTGAATTATTTTTCCAATTTAGAATAGTTTCATAAATTTTTGAAGCAGATGGTCGTTTTTCTGGATTATCGTTCCAACAACTTTCTAAAAGTTCTACATAGCATTTTGTTGTACCTTTAATAACAGTTGGCTTAAATCCCGGACAAACTTCAATAGGTCAATCTGAAAGTACAATTCTTCCTGAAGAAATTTCCCACATAATCATTCCAAATGAATAAATATCTGATGATTTAGTAAACCTGCTTTCATTACGCAAAATCTCTGGAGCTATGTATGGCCAAACTCCGTAAATTCCTTTAGTATCCGTATCTAAAGTTTTATTAATTGCAATTGCAAGTCCTAAATCACCAATATACGCATTATGTAATTTATTTTGAAATATATTTCCTTTATGTAAATCACAATGAATTATATTATGCGAATGAATTAATTGAAGATCTAATGCAATATATGATAATAATTCTAATTTTTTCTCCCATTTCATTTTAGCGATTTCTTCAAGATTATTGCGTAAAGAACCTTTTTCTGCGTGTTGCATAACTAAAATATATTTATTGTTAGTTTCATCCTTCGATACTCCATAACATTGTAAAAATGTATGACTTTCCGATCCAATTTTAGAATATGCAATTAACTAAAAAAAATTATAAATTTTAATAAAATTTCATAAATATATTTATAATATATCAAACATTTACCTCTTTTATAAATTCTTGGCAGCGATTTTTTGGTCTATTAAATAATTTAAGCACAACAATTTCTTTTCTAGTGATGCCTGCAATTTTGTGCGTCCAATTGGCAGTATGGACAGTTGCAAACCCTCCTTCTCCGATCTTTTCTATAAATTCAAATTCATTAAATGGAATAAATGATATTGATAAATTATTTTCAGACAATAATCTTTTTAAAAAATCGTTTTCAACATTTTTGCAATTAGTTTTTCGTCGATACTCATTACTCTTTGCTTTTTGTAACCATTCATTAGCCTTTTCTTGGTTAGGAAATGTTCCAATACCGTCTCGATAACATAATCCAACTTTATACTGACCACTATAATAACCATTTTCAGCAGATTTTAAATACCATTCAAATGTTTTTTTTCATCCTTGGTTATGCCTATGCCTTTTTCATAGCAGTATCCAATATTATTTTGTGCCGAAAAATTACCACCTTTAGCAGATTTTAAATACCATTCAAATGCATTATTTTCATCTTTGGCTGTGCCTATGCCAAAGTGGAAGCAGAATCCAAGATTACATTGTCCATCAGAATTGCCACCTTCAGCAGATATCAAATACCATTCAAATGCTTTTTTTTTCATCCTTATTTGTGCCTATGCCTTCGTCATAGCAGTTTCCAACATTGTATTGTCCTTGAGAATTGCCACCTTTAGCAGATTTCAAATACCACTCAAATGCTTTTTTTTTATCCCTGGCTGTGCCCTCGCCTTTTTCATAGCAGACTCCAAGATTACATTGCCCTTGAGTATTGCCACCTTCCGCAGATTTTAAATACCATTCAAATGCTTTTTTTTTCATCCTTATCTGTGCCTATGCCTTCGTCATAGCAGATTCCAACACCGAATTGCCCTTGAGTATAGCTACCTTCAGCAGATTTTAAATACCATTCAAATGCTTTTTTTTTTCATCCTTGACTGTGCCTATGCCTTTTTCATAGCAGAATCCAACATTGTACTGTCCTTGAATATCGCCACCTTCAGCAGATTTTAAATACCATACAAATGCCTTAATTTCATCCTTGGCTGTGCCTATGCCTTCATCATAGCAGAATCCAAGATTGAACTGTCCTTGTGAATCGCCACCTTCAGCAGATTTTAAATACCTTTCAAATTCCTCTCTTTCATTTGCGCTAATCATGGATGGATCTATATTTTATAATTAGAAGCAAAGGATTTAGAACGAATTTATGAAGCAAGAAGTAAAAATACTCAGAGTGTCAAAACTTTTCTCTAGTTTAAAATTTAATGGGAAAAGTATGCTAAAAATATTTATGCCATTTACTACCACAAACGCTTAAATAACAATAAACATGTAATTAATGTTACCGTTACACGCGATGATCATTACTTATACAGTTATATCATTTCACTTCAATTCAGCGAATAAATTTTCTCTTATCTTTCATGCCCATAAATTACTTGAATAACTAAGATTTAAGTTAGTAGCTAATTTTTCATGTCATACGATCTCATTCGCTACTACATGCTCATATTAATTTATTTAAAAATTGAATGGAAAGATAATATATTCGTATTTTGTTAAAGAGAAGGTGTCTCAAAATATATCCATTCGCTTAGAATTAGAACTTAACCAATTTTTTCAATCTTGGTATAAATATAAGTTAAAAATTTTGAATATTGATTTGTATTGGTTATATGTTGGATAGATCATTATCTAGGTTTTTTTGCTATGACAATTAAAAAATTAATAGATAATTTGGCTTTTAGAATAAGTACATAAATTACGTTATATGATTATTAGGGGATAAACCAATTATATCTTAAGTAATTGAGTAACATTATATATTATGAGCAATTGAATTCTCATAAGATGCTAGTCTACAATATCTTCAGTGGCTTGAAGCCTTGATCAAATCAAATAATTATGGACAAGTTATTAAACAAAAAAAAAAGAATTTAGATTTAATTACCCTACTTAACAATTGGAACGAATATTCATATTCTCATTTTTCTCAATGATAAACTCAGCATTTATGGATTTTTTTCTTCAAGTGCCGTAAATATTGCAAATATAAATCAGAGACACGCAAACTGAGTGATTTAATGCTTTAAACCAAATTCATAAATTCACACAATTTAAATCATTTACATAATTTATATTATATCAATGTCAGAGTGCTGTTAGAAAACTCATTTTTTTGTTGTTCCCCTCACGTAAATTCTCAATAAAAATAATATCCTCTTTATTTGCCTGTATATTTGACTATTATAATAAACGAATGATCATAGTTGTAGACGTTAAAGTGTGAAATAATTTAGTTTTTTAATAGTATATTAAAGTGGAAATGATTTAATTTTTAGTATGCTAAAGAAGAAATAATTTAATTTTTAGTAGTTTATTTAGTAATATGTTAATGAAATAATTAATTTTTTGTAGTATGTTAATGTGTGAAATTAATTTAACATATAGTAAATTAAATAGTGTTTTAGCAATATGTTAAATAAAGTAGCTCATTTTTTTGCTTAAGTAAAGGGCGTAAAACATATCTCTTATTTTTAATCATCAGTAAATCGCATAAATTTCGTGTACCTGATATAAATGAAAGTATTACTCAATACAGCACACCACGAAATATTGACTTACAAATTTTTTCACGCTCCCTTCACAATAATGCAATAAGGGGTTTCAGAATTACCATTTTCGAAATAAATGGGAGTTTAAAAGTTCCTATTTTCGGTTTTAAAAAATCCGAATCAGAAAATTAAATAATGGTAAGCGATTATGTAAATACTATTAAAAATTATTATGTCGCTTATTTTATCGGAAATCGGACGTCGAATCTTTAATTAGAAATCCAATAATATTATTTTAAAATAACTGATTCGTGAAGTTCCTGGAAAGGTAGTGTGATGCAAAAACCTACATTAATAAAGCTCAGTATTGTTGATTATTGGTGTAGTGCTAGATTTGAATTTATTTTTTTTTTGAGTTGCATCTCATTGCTAAACTTTAGTAAATATTTAGAACTCAAAAAAATCACAAATTTATAGGACATATCAAGAACTATAAATTTATACAACATTTTTGTTAACTATATATTAGATTTTTTATTTCCTGGTGAAATGTTCCTATCGAAAACTACTAAATACTTATTATTATGGTTGTTGATCTCATTTCACTTTTCAATGTCTACTAACTACGTTTATGATATTTGTCGTTCAAGGACAACTTTATGAGTTAAATTTAAACGTTTGATTCAGCAAAATTTTATATGTAACTTTTTAAATTTAAAATATTTAATCATACATTGTATAGAATTTATTATTATATACATTATCACAAGTCGTTAAAATGGGCCAACAGAGTAAATATTAGAATTTTGCATTTGATGTATATATTTACACTTCCGCTATGACCACTTAGTTTGCCAGTAAAATGCATGAGTGCGATTACCCGTTACAGATTAAAAATTTAAAAATTGAAAGCATTTATCACATAATAATTGTTCTATAGTAATTATGTTGGTCATGAGCTAAAATTACCTTAATCTCTGTTAAGAATTAACACGTTATACTATATGAAAAATTTTAGTTTCTAATATGGTTAGAATTTTTTTTCTTGAAATTATAGTCCAGTAAATGAAAGAAGCATAATATCAAATAGTAGCTGGCATGAATAACTGATGCATACTGCATTAAAGGAATAACCCAAATCTATTAATTATATAGTTGAACTGATAAACTGATAACCTGTCAAATCTGATACAAATTACACCAAATCGGTATGCATGGTGGGCAAGTATCGGATTTGAAATCATCACAAACTATTAGATTCATATTTTCAGACTTAACAGGGTTATCGGTTTTGACAGGATAGATTTTGAGAGGTTCAACTGTATTTGATATTTATTAACCAATATTTATTTAGAATCATTAACCAAACATTTTAAAGCTTGTATTGCTTCATCATTTCAAGTATTTAATTGGAACATTGATGAATTATTACTGTATTGTTTTTGTCTGTAAAAAAAAAAATTGAAAAACAGTATAAAAAACAATATGAAAAATAATATGAAAAATAATATGAAAAATAATATGAAAAATAATATGTAAAATAATATGAAAAATAATATGTAAAATAATATGAAAAAAGCATGAGAAAATTCTTTCATTCGAATAACAATACTAGGGGTTTTCATAATTAAAATCAGAGAATCTTATTTCTTTTTCCGATTTATAATTCAACATAGTAAATGTACTATTTAAAATAATGCTACTTATTTTCAAAATACGTCACTTATTTGTTAATTATGAAACTCCCTACTATAGGCAGAAAGGTATGAAGAAATAAGAATTTACTTTTTGAAATAGAAGAACACAAATTAATTAAAAATAACTTTTAGATATCTTTGAGAAATGTCTATTAAAATTTATAATTTTATAATTGTAATTCGTGCGAATTTATTAGATAAATCACAGTATAATTAATTTGTGTGAATTCCTAATGCTGCACCAACCTGGAACACATTAAGGAATGCTATTAAGTGGGATAAGTTTGCTGCCACAAATTATATTGTTAGTATTATTTTTATTTTCAATCACCATTTCTTCATCAGACTTTAAAAATTCATCTAAAATTTTTGAATTATTTTTCCAATTTAAAATAGTTTCATAAATTTTTGAAGCTGATGGTCGTTTTTCTGGATTATCGTTCCAACAACTTTCTAAAAGTTCTATATAGCACTTTGTTGTACCTTTAATAACAGTTGGCTTATATCCCGGACTAACTTCAATAGGTGAATCTGAAAGTACAATTCTTCCTGAAGAAATTTCCAACATAATCATTCCAAATGAATAAAATATCTGATGATTTAGTAAACCTGCTTTCATTACGCAAAATCTCTGGAGCTATGTATGGCCAAACTCCATAAACTCCTTTAGTATCCGTATCTAAAGTTTTATTAATTGCAATTGCAAGTCCTAAATCACCAATATACGCATTATGTAATTTATTTTGAAATATATTTCCGCTATGTAAATCACAATGAATTATATTATGCGAATGAATTAATTGAAGATCTAATGCAATATAAGATAACAATTCTAATTTTTTCTCCCATTTCATTTTTGCAATTTCTTCGAGATTATTGCGTAAAGATCCTTTTTCTGCGTGTTGCATAACTAAAATATATTTATTGTTAATTTCATCTTTTGATACTCCAAAACATTGTAAAAATGTATGGCTTTTCGATCCAATTTTAGAATATGCAATTAACTAATAAAAAATTATAAATATTAACAAAGTTTAATAAATATATTTATATTATATCAAACATTTACCTCTTTTATAAATTCTTGGCAGCTATTTTTTGGACCACTAAATAATTTAAGTGCAACAATTTCTTTTCTAGTGCCGCCGGTTGCAATTTCGTGTGTCCAATTTGCAGTATAAACAGTTGCAAACTCTCCTTCTCCGATTTTTTCTATAAATTCAAATTCATTAAATGGAATAAATGATATTGATAAATTATTTTCTGACGTTAATCTTTTTAAAAAATCATCGTCAACATCTTTGCAATTGGTGTTTCGTCGATACTCATTACTCTTTGCTTTTTGTAACCATTCATTAGCCTTTTCTTGGTTAGGAAAAGTTCCAATACCGTCTCGATAACATAATCCAATTTTATACTGACCACTATAATAACCATTTTCTGCAGATTTTAAATACCATTCAAATGCTTTTTTTTTCATCCTTGGTTATGCCTAAGCCTTTTTCATAGCAGTATCCAATATTATTTTGTGCTGCAAAACTACCACCTTTAGCAGATTTTAAATACCATTCAAATGCCTTTTTTTCATTCTTGGCTGCGCCTATGCCATGGTAGTAGCAGAACCCAAGATCGCATTGTCCATTAGAATTGCCACCTTCAGCAGATTTAAAATACCATTTAAATGCCTTAATTTCGTCCTTGGCTGTGCCTATACCATTTCTGTAGCAGTTCCCAAGATTACATTGCCCTTGAGTATCGCCACCTTTAGCAGATTTTAAAAACCATTCAAATGCTTTAATTTCATTCTTGGCTGTGCCTATGCCATCGTAGTAGCACCACCCAAGATTACATTGTCCTTCAGAATTGCCACCTTCAGCAGATTTTAAATACCATCCAAATGCCTTAATTACATCCTTGGCTGTGCCAATGCCTTTTTCATAGCAGAATCCAAGATTGGATTGTCCTTGAGTATTGCCACCTTCAGCAGATTTTAAATACCATTGAAATGCCTTAATTTCGTCCTTGGCTGTGCCTATACCATTTCTGTAGCAGTGCCCAAGATTACATTGCCCTTGAGTATTGCCACCTTTAGCAGATTTTAAAAACCATTCAAATGCTTTAATTTCATTCTTGGCTGTGCCTATGCCATCGTAGTAGCACCACCCAAGATTACATTGTCCTTCAGAATTGCCACCTTCAGCAGATTTTAAATACCATCCAAATGCCTTAATTACATCCTTGGCTGTGCCAATGCCTTTTTCATAGCAGAATCCAAGATTGGATTGTCCTTGAGTATTGCCACCTTCAGCAGATTTTAAATACCATTGAAATGCCTTAATTTCGTCCTTGGCTGTGCCTATACCATTTCTGTAGCAGTGCCCAAGATTACATTGCCCTTGAGTATTGCCACCTTTAGCAGATTTTAAAAACCATTCAAATGCTTTAATTTCATTCTTGGCTGTGCCTATGCCATCGTAGTAGCACCACCCAAGATTACATTGTCCTTCAGAATTGCCACCTTCAGCAGATTTTAAATACCATCCAAATGCCTTAATTACATCCTTGGCTGTGCCAATGCCTTCATCATAGCAGAATCCAAGATTGGATTGTCCTTGAGTATTGCCACCTTCAGCAGATTTTAAATACCATTGAAATGCCTTAATTTCATCCTTGGTTGTGCCCATGCCTTTTCCATAGCAGAATCCAAGATTGCATTGTCCATTTGAATTGCCACCCCCAGCAGATTTTAAATACCATTCAAATGCTTTTTTTTCATCCTTGACTGTGCCTATGCCTTTTTCATAGCAGAATCCAACATTGCACTGTCCTTGAAAATTGCCACCTTCAGCAGATTTTAAATACCATTCAAATGCTTTTTTTCATCCTTGACTGTGCCAATGCCATTTTCATAGCAGAATCCAAGATCGCATTGCCCATCAGAATCACCGCTTTCGGCAGATTTTAAATATCTTTCAAATTCCTCTCTTTCATTTGCGCTAATCATGGCTGGGTCTATATTTTATAATTAGAAGCAAAGGATTTAGAACGAATTTATGAAACACAGAAGTAAAAATACTCAGAGCGTCAAGACTTTTCTCTAGTTTAAAATTTAATGGGAAAAGTATGCTAAAAATATTTACTACCACAGAGGTGCTTAAATAACAACTAATATTAATTAATGTTACCGTCACACGCGATGATCATTGCTTATACAGTTATATCATTTCACCGAATAAATTTTCTATTATCTTTCATGCCCATAAATTACTTGAATACCTAAGATTTAAGTTAGTAGCTAATTTTTCTTATGTCATTCGATCTCATGCGTTACTACATGCTCATATTAATTTATTTAAAAATTGAAAGGAAAGATAATATATTCGTATTTTGTTAAAGAGAAGGTGTCTCAAAATATAACCATTCGCTTAGAATTAGAACTTGACCAATTTTTTCAATTTTGGTTTAAATATAAGTTAAAAAATTTGAATATTGATTTGTATTGGTTATATGTTGGATAATCATTATCTAGGTTTCTTTGCTACGTGTATAACAATTAAAAAATTAATAGATAATTTGACTTTTAGAATAAGTACATAAATTACGTTATATGATTATTAGAGGATAAACCAATTATATCTTAAGTAATTGAATAACATTATATATTACTAGAAAAACAGACACTGTTAATGTCCGGAGCTAGGAATTTATTTTTGGATATTAGCTAAAAATAGAACCGATGAATTAGTAAATTAATGATCATCTGATCTAAAAATAGATGCGGACAAGATCACACACCATAGATCGTCCTCCACTACGCTCCGGATAATGAGCAATTGAATTCTCATAAGATGCTAGTCTAAAATATCTTCAGTGGCTTGAAGCCTTGATCAAATCAAATAATTTTGGGACAAGTTATTAAACAAAAGAAATAGAATTTAGATTTAATTACCCTACTTAACAATTGGAACGAATATTCATATTCTCATTTTTCTCAATGAAAAACTCAGCATTTATGGGATTTTTTTCTTCAAGTGCTGTAAATACAGTATTGCAAATATAAATCAGAGACACGGAAACTGAGTGATTTAGTGTTTTAAACCAAATCGCATTAATTCACATAATTTAAATCATTTACATAATTTATATCATAAAAATAAAGTAGCTATTTTTTTGCTTAAGTAAAGGGCGTAAACATACCTCTTTTTTTTAATTATCAGTAAATCGCATAAATTTCGTGTACCTGATATAAATGAAAGTATTTCTCAATACACACACAGCGAAATGTTGACTTACAAATTTTATCACGCACCCTTCACAATAATGCAATAAGGGGTTTCATAATTATCATTTTCGAAAATAAATGGGAGTTTAAAAGTTCCTATTTTCGGTTTTAAAAAATCCGAATCAGAAAATTAAATAATGGTAAGCGATTATGTAAATACTATTAAAAAATATTATGTCGCTTATTTTATCGGAAATCGGACGTCGAATCTTTAATTTGAAACCCAATAATATTATTTTAAAATAATCTCGTCAACTGATTCGTGAAGTTCCTGGAAAGGTAGTGTGATGCAAAAACCTACATTAATAAAGCTCAGTATTGTTGATTATTGGTGTAGTGCTAGATTTGAATTTTTTTTTTTTTTTTTTTGAGTTGCATCTCCTTGCTAAACTTTAATAAATATTTAGAACTCAAAACAAAAAAAAACACAAATTTATAGGACATATCAAGAACTATAAATTTATACAACATTTTTATTAACTATATATAGGATTTTTTATTTCCTGTGAAATTTCCAATCGAAAACTACCTAGGGGTTAGTAAAATTACGGGGGACAACTTATTATAATATATAACCACTAAAAATGATATACTTATTTTGTGTAACATCATAAAAATGCATATTAAAAATTTTTATAATGCTATGTTAAAAAACCTTTGGCTGTATTAACTGATCTCTAATTCAAGACAGGTCATTGCCACATTATATTTGTGTCGTCTGGTAGGTTTGTACAAAAATTAGACACATTTTGATATTCGTGGAAGCTAAATATTACTTTGGTTAAAATCGTCAAATATTAATTTTTAATTTTATTGATCTTTAGCAAACTATACTTATTTTCCGCGCTTATATGCGCTGTATAATCATTTTAAGTATCATCTATGGTAACAAATTTGATATTAAGCTAAATTATGCAATAATAAAAATTTAAATATTTAATGCATTAATTTTTTAGATATATCATGAAAATATTGGGCCAAAAGAAACAAGTTATACTCCACGTTTATATTACTTTTTGTTTAGAATGCGTCGTGTGGATGTTAGTAAAACTAAAGACCCTATCGCCCCGCATGCAGCACAGTTAGTTTCTTATATGAATACACCCCAGAAACAATTCTCACGTATGCAAAGTATTTTGGAAAAGTTTAGAACGCCGTTATATAGCGAATACAATATATAATGTTAGATCTCAATTTTAGCATTTTTAATTTTACAACTGGGTGGGTCAATTTTGTATATCTTAAAAAAACTTTATGTTAATTTTTCAAAGGAACTTTTTTTTATTTAAAATAAAAAGGTACTGTTTACAAGTATAGCAAATTTCGTAACTTTAACGCTAAGTTCTTAAAATTAATTTATATAAATTAGGTCTTCATACTGATATTCAGAATATTGAGCTATAAGTTTCTTTTCGCAAAACGCCGCAGAAAACTCACTATAATACGACGTAGAAAACTCTAAGAAGACATTAATACATATAAAAAAAAGTTCTAGTGCCCAATTCAACGAAATTGAGACCTCTACTTACCAGATCAAATACTCTAGACATTAATTTAAAATTTGATTCTTTATAGAAAACTTTTTTCAATAATTGATTAAGTACAAGTGAGGTGTCTGCGAATTTGCAGTAAAATTACCTGGTGCTACTAATGTCACCTGAAAATTGAACAAAGTTAATTAGAGAACATTACAAAACAAACCTATTATAAAAGGAATTTAATAAATACATTATATCAGAACAAACTTATGTCGATTAGAAATAGTAATTGACTCTTAGAGTGAATAGAAGCAAAAATAAAAAACAAAATTATAATATCGATATATATTATATTTCATAAACAATTCAGTAAAAATTAAGTTTTGAACTTTCGTTAGGTGGCTTAATATATATACGAGTTATAGTGTCGTTAATAATTAAATAAAGGTGGTAGATCCTAGTAAAGGAAAAAAAATAGAATATGATTTAAAATAAATGATAAAGTGTAAAGTGTCGGGAATGCTCAGATCAATCTATCTATCAAATGTATTCTTATAATACACGCACTGGCACTGTTCGGGCACAACGAAAAAAAAGGTGGCAGGCACTTAGGGCACTATTATTTTGCTCGGCATAGTGCCAACAGTGCCTGGCATAGTGCCATTTGTACCCGGCATGTTTACTTGCAGAACACTAATAAATATGGTTAAATGCAAAGAGTTAATAATGAAAATGGATATTTTAAATACATCTTTATTTTATAAGATTTAAAAAAATTTTTTTTTAATTGCCGGTATCTTTTGAGAAAAAATGTACATTTTTATAATTTAATCATTTACAATTCCTGTGAATTCAGCTCCTGAAAATGACAACTCCTGCAGAAGATGACTCCTACAAATGACTACTGCAAATGACTCTTGCGAATGACGATCCTGCGAACAACGATTCCTGCGAACGACAATGTTGAAGTGAAAACTAGCATTACACTTCACGAGAAAAAGACAAGTGGCGGGCTCAAAGGTAATTTACTATGTACAAGACGATGTGGGTGCATTCTACATGGTTAATTAAAATTGTTAGCTTCAAGTTATATATATGATATCTTACTTTCATTCTTTCATCTTACAATAATTGAGTGTAAATATATGATTCAGTTTTTTTAACAATAAAAGAACAGCTATAAAATTTCTTTATTATTAATTACTTACCTTTGTCTATTTCGAGTTTCAAAAAAAAAAGAGATCTCAGTAAACGTGTTATTTTTAAAAAAATTAATAATCAAGACTTTGGCTAGTCGAACAAGATACATATGGATTTTATATGATTTTCATATAAATGACAATTTTTGTATTACAATTAAACTTGTGTAACATTTGAGTTGGCCCCCGTAATTTTACTAACTCCTAGAAACTACTAAATACTTATTATTATGGTTGTTGATCTCATTTCACTTTTCAATATCTACTAGCTACGTTTATGATATTTATCGTTCAAGGACAACTTTATGAATCAATTGACAATTCACGATAGAAGGAGAATTTTAACCGGGGGGATTTTGATAATAAAACATAATAAAATATGTTAATACAGGAATCATGAATCCTATAGTTTATAAAATTTTTTGAATTTTAATTGCTTGTAACTTTTATACACCTAACTAATTTTACCGATCTAGCTATCATTAGAATCACAAAAACTAGCTCTACAACTTTTATTAGATGTCTACAAGATGTTAATTAATAAAAAATTAACTTTACATAGTCAGGAATGCTGATTTTTGTATTTTATATGTAATTTATATTAAGTGTTATGTATTTTATTAATATAAATTCTCCTTCTTTCGCGAATTGTCAATTAAATTTAAACGTTTGATTCACCAAAATTTTATATGAAACTTTTTAATTTAAAATATTTAATCATACATTGTATAGAGTTTATTATAATAAGATTAAAAAAATATATATGTTTATAAATATATATATATTATATGCCAATAGAGTAAATCTTAGAATTTTGCATTTGATATATATATTTACACTTCCGCTATGACTACATTATTTCCTTCGCAGTCCGCATCAAAGTTCAAATCTTTAATTAGATTAATTAAAACTTTATATAGCATATGACAGGTGACACTCATTGTGAGATTTGAAGTGAGCATATATAAGGAAGCTTTATAAAGCAAAATTCAAAATATCTGTTCAATGCATATGATACATATTTACATAGAAAAACAATTTCTAATCTCATGTTTTAGTGCTTATTGCTCAAGATAAAAAGGTTTATAACAATATTCTCTAAGAAAAAAAATTTCAGGTGTTAGAATAACTTATCTAACAAAAATAATTTAAGAATGTTTTTTTAAATATACTATGTAAATAATACTTTCAAATATTTATCTTTAACTTATTTGCTTTGACATTTATAACCTCTATGTCACTAATATGAATCTTATGTATTTAAACAAAAACTATCTCAACTTTCTCATTAATGACAAGTTTTTTCTTAATGTTGATGTTTATATCGATGCATTTTCATTAATATTAAATAAAATAGCAACTTGTACTTTTCAGTTTTACTATTTTTTAAAATATCCAACTCGCTTTTTCATGAAGGAATTATTTGTAAGATTGTATTATAAAAAATTGCAGTATTTAGATTATTATTTTTTTAATGCTATTTAAGTAAAGGAAAAAATAAAGTTATATATATGACTATTAACATTATTGATTTAAGTAATTAATTTTTAGGCTATGCTTAGTTTGTCAGTAAAATGCATGTGTGCGATTACCCGTTACAGATTAAAAATTTAAAAATTGAAATCATTTACAACATAATAATGGTTCTATGTTGGTCATGAGCTAAAATTACCTTAATCTCGGTTAAGAAATTAATACGTTATACTATAAGAAAAATTTTAGTTTCTAATATGGTTAGAATTTTTTTTCTTGAAATTATAGTCCAGTAAATGAAAGAAGCATAATATCAAATAGTAGCTGGCATGNGAATGCTGATTTTTGTATTTTATATGTAATTTATATTAAGTGTTATGTATTTTATTAATATAAATTCTCCTTCTTTCGCGAATTGTCAATTAAATTTAAACGTTTGATTCACCAAAATTTTATATGAAACTTTTTAATTTAAAATATTTAATCATACATTGTATAGAGTTTATTATAATAAGATTAAAAAAATATATATGTTTATAAATATATATATATTATATGCCAATAGAGTAAATCTTAGAATTTTGCATTTGATATATATATTTACACTTCCGCTATGACTACATTATTTCCTTCGCAGTCCGCATCAAAGTTCAAATCTTTAATTAGATTAATTAAAACTTTATATAGCATATGACAGGTGACACTCATTGTGAGATTTGAAGTGAGCATATATAAGGAAGCTTTATAAAGCAAAATTCAAAATATCTGTTCAATGCATATGATACATATTTACATAGAAAAACAATTTCTAATCTCATGTTTTAGTGCTTATTGCTCAAGATAAAAAGGTTTATAACAATATTCTCTAAGAAAAAAAATTTCAGGTGTTAGAATAACTTATCTAACAAAAATAATTTAAGAATGTTTTTTTAAATATACTATGTAAATAATACTTTCAAATATTTATCTTTAACTTATTTGCTTTGACATTTATAACCTCTATGTCACTAATATGAATCTTATGTATTTAAACAAAAACTATCTCAACTTTCTCATTAATGACAAGTTTTTTCTTAATGTTGATGTTTATATCGATGCATTTTCATTAATATTAAATAAAATAGCAACTTGTACTTTTCAGTTTTACTATTTTTTAAAATATCCAACTCGCTTTTTCATGAAGGAATTATTTGTAAGATTGTATTATAAAAAATTGCAGTATTTAGATTATTATTTTTTTAATGCTATTTAAGTAAAGGAAAAAATAAAGTTATATATATGACTATTAACATTATTGATTTAAGTAATTAATTTTTAGGCTATGCTTAGTTTGTCAGTAAAATGCATGTGTGCGATTACCCGTTACAGATTAAAAATTTAAAAATTGAAATCATTTACAACATAATAATGGTTCTATGTTGGTCATGAGCTAAAATTACCTTAATCTCGGTTAAGAAATTAATACGTTATACTATAAGAAAAATTTTAGTTTCTAATATGGTTAGAATTTTTTTTCTTGAAATTATAGTCCAGTAAATGAAAGAAGCATAATATCAAATAGTAGCTGGCATGAATAACTAGTGCATACTGTATTAAAGGAATAACCCAAATCTATTAATTATACAGTTGAACTGATAATCTTTCAAGTCTGATAAAAAATTACCGCGGAACCTCACCAAATCGATATGCATGGTGGCAAGTATCGGATTTGAAATCATCACAAACAATTAGGTTCATATTATCAGATTTAACAGGTTATCGGTTTTGACAGGATCGATTTTGAGAGGTTCAACTGTATTTGATATTTATTAACCAATATTTATTTGGAATCATTAATCAAACATTTTAAGCTTGTATTGCTTCATTATTTCAATTATTTAATTGGAACATTGATGAATTACCATTGTTTTTGTCTGTAAAAAAAATTTGAAAAATTGTAAAAAAAAAAAATATGAAAAATAATATGTAAAATAATATGTAAAATGATATGAAAAATTTATGAAAAATAATATGAAAAATAATTTGGATAAATCACAAGTATAATTAATTTGCGCGAATTCCTAATGAAGCACCAACCTGGACACGTTAAGGAATGCTATTATATGAGATAAATTTGCTGCCATAAATTATATTACCATTAATATTATTTTTATTTTCGATTACCATTTCTTCATCAGATTTTAAAAATTCATCTAAAATTTTTGAATTATTTTTCCAATTTAAAATAGTTTCATAAATTTTTGAAGCAGATGGTCGTTTTTCTGGATTATCGTTCCAACAACTTTCTAAAAGTTCTGCATAGCACTTTGCTGTACCTTTAATAACAGTTGGCTTAAATCCCACACAAATTTTCATAGGTGAATCTTTGTATTCTGAAAATACAATTCTTCCCGAAGAAATTTCCCACATTATCATTCCAAATGAATAAATATCTGATGCTTTTGTAAATCTACTTTCATTACGTAAAATCTCTGGAGCTATGTATGGCCAAACTCCATAAATTCCTTTAGAAACCGTATCTAATGTTTTATTAATTGCAATTGCAAGTCCTAAATCACCAATATACGCATTATGTAATTTACTTTGAAATATATTTCCACTATGTAAATCACAATGAATAANACAAATGACTACTGCAAATGACTCTTGCGAATGACGATCCTGCGAACAACGATTCCTGCGAACGACAATGTTGAAGTGAAAACTAGCATTACACTTCACGAGAAAAAGACAAGTGGCGGGCTCAAAGGTAATTTACTATGTACAAGACGATGTGGGTGCATTCTACATGGTTAATTAAAATTGTTAGCTTCAAGTTATATATATGATATCTTACTTTCATTCTTTCATCTTACAATAATTGAGTGTAAATATATGATTCAGTTTTTTTAACAATAAAAGAACAGCTATAAAATTTCTTTATTATTAATTACTTACCTTTGTCTATTTCGAGTTTCAAAAAAAAAAGAGATCTCAGTAAACGTGTTATTTTTAAAAAAATTAATAATCAAGACTTTGGCTAGTCGAACAAGATACATATGGATTTTATATGATTTTCATATAAATGACAATTTTTGTATTACAATTAAACTTGTGTAACATTTGAGTTGGCCCCCGTAATTTTACTAACTCCTAGAAACTACTAAATACTTATTATTATGGTTGTTGATCTCATTTCACTTTTCAATATCTACTAGCTACGTTTATGATATTTATCGTTCAAGGACAACTTTATGAATCAATTGACAATTCACGATAGAAGGAGAATTTTAACCGGGGGGATTTTGATAATAAAACATAATAAAATATGTTAATACAGGAATCATGAATCCTATAGTTTATAAAATTTTTTGAATTTTAATTGCTTGTAACTTTTATACACCTAACTAATTTTACCGATCTAGCTATCATTAGAATCACAAAAACTAGCTCTACAACTTTTATTAGATGTCTACAAGATGTTAATTAATAAAAAATTAACTTTACATAGTCAGGAATGCTGATTTTTGTATTTTATATGTAATTTATATTAAGTGTTATGTATTTTATTAATATAAATTCTCCTTCTTTCGCGAATTGTCAATTAAATTTAAACGTTTGATTCACCAAAATTTTATATGAAACTTTTTAATTTAAAATATTTAATCATACATTGTATAGAGTTTATTATAATAAGATTAAAAAAATATATATGTTTATAAATATATATATATTATATGCCAATAGAGTAAATCTTAGAATTTTGCATTTGATATATATATTTACACTTCCGCTATGACTACATTATTTCCTTCGCAGTCCGCATCAAAGTTCAAATCTTTAATTAGATTAATTAAAACTTTATATAGCATATGACAGGTGACACTCATTGTGAGATTTGAAGTGAGCATATATAAGGAAGCTTTATAAAGCAAAATTCAAAATATCTGTTCAATGCATATGATACATATTTACATAGAAAAACAATTTCTAATCTCATGTTTTAGTGCTTATTGCTCAAGATAAAAAGGTTTATAACAATATTCTCTAAGAAAAAAAATTTCAGGTGTTAGAATAACTTATCTAACAAAAATAATTTAAGAATGTTTTTTTAAATATACTATGTAAATAATACTTTCAAATATTTATCTTTAACTTATTTGCTTTGACATTTATAACCTCTATGTCACTAATATGAATCTTATGTATTTAAACAAAAACTATCTCAACTTTCTCATTAATGACAAGTTTTTTCTTAATGTTGATGTTTATATCGATGCATTTTCATTAATATTAAATAAAATAGCAACTTGTACTTTTCAGTTTTACTATTTTTTAAAATATCCAACTCGCTTTTTCATGAAGGAATTATTTGTAAGATTGTATTATAAAAAATTGCAGTATTTAGATTATTATTTTTTTAATGCTATTTAAGTAAAGGAAAAAATAAAGTTATATATATGACTATTAACATTATTGATTTAAGTAATTAATTTTTAGGCTATGCTTAGTTTGTCAGTAAAATGCATGTGTGCGATTACCCGTTACAGATTAAAAATTTAAAAATTGAAATCATTTACAACATAATAATGGTTCTATGTTGGTCATGAGCTAAAATTACCTTAATCTCGGTTAAGAAATTAATACGTTATACTATAAGAAAAATTTTAGTTTCTAATATGGTTAGAATTTTTTTTCTTGAAATTATAGTCCAGTAAATGAAAGAAGCATAATATCAAATAGTAGCTGGCATGAATAACTAGTGCATACTGTATTAAAGGAATAACCCAAATCTATTAATTATACAGTTGAACTGATAATCTTTCAAGTCTGATAAAAAATTACCGCGGAACCTCACCAAATCGATATGCATGGTGGCAAGTATCGGATTTGAAATCATCACAAACAATTAGGTTCATATTATCAGATTTAACAGGTTATCGGTTTTGACAGGATCGATTTTGAGAGGTTCAACTGTATTTGATATTTATTAACCAATATTTATTTGGAATCATTAATCAAACATTTTAAGCTTGTATTGCTTCATTATTTCAATTATTTAATTGGAACATTGATGAATTACCATTGTTTTTGTCTGTAAAAAAAATTTGAAAAATTGTAAAAAAAAAAAATATGAAAAATAATATGTAAAATAATATGTAAAATGATATGAAAAATTTATGAAAAATAATATGAAAAATAATTTGGATAAATCACAAGTATAATTAATTTGCGCGAATTCCTAATGAAGCACCAACCTGGACACGTTAAGGAATGCTATTATATGAGATAAATTTGCTGCCATAAATTATATTACCATTAATATTATTTTTATTTTCGATTACCATTTCTTCATCAGATTTTAAAAATTCATCTAAAATTTTTGAATTATTTTTCCAATTTAAAATAGTTTCATAAATTTTTGAAGCAGATGGTCGTTTTTCTGGATTATCGTTCCAACAACTTTCTAAAAGTTCTGCATAGCACTTTGCTGTACCTTTAATAACAGTTGGCTTAAATCCCACACAAATTTTCATAGGTGAATCTTTGTATTCTGAAAATACAATTCTTCCCGAAGAAATTTCCCACATTATCATTCCAAATGAATAAATATCTGATGCTTTTGTAAATCTACTTTCATTACGTAAAATCTCTGGAGCTATGTATGGCCAAACTCCATAAATTCCTTTAGAAACCGTATCTAATGTTTTATTAATTGCAATTGCAAGTCCTAAATCACCAATATACGCATTATGTAATTTACTTTGAAATATATTTCCACTATGTAAATCACAATGAATAATATCATGCGAATGAATTAATTGAAGATCAAATGCAATATAAGATAATAATTCTAATTTTTTCTCCCATTTCATTTTTGCGATTTCTTCAAGATTCTTGCGTAAAGATCCCTTTTCTGCGTGTTGCATAACTAAAATATATTTATTGTTAGTTTCATCTTTCGATACTCCGAAACACTGTAAAAATGTAAGACTTTTGGATCCAATTTTAGAATATGCAATTAACTAAAAAAAAAAATTATAAATTTTAATAAAATTTCATAATATATTTATGTTTTATCAAACATTTACCTCTTTTATAAATTCTTGGCAGCGATTTTTTGGTCTATTAAATAATTTAAGCACAACAATTTCTTTTCTAGTGATGCCTGCAATTTTGTGCGTCCAATTGGCAGTATGGACAGTTGCAAACCCTCCTTCTCCGATCTTTTCTATAAATTCAAATTCATTAAATGGAATAAATGATATTGATAAATTATTTTCAGACAATAATCTTTTTAAAAAATCGTTTTCAACATTTTTGCAATTAGTTTTTCGTCGATACTCATTACTCTTTGCTTTTTGTAACCATTCATTAGCCTTTTCTTGGTTAGGAAATGTTCCAATACCGTCTCGATAACATAATCCAACTTTATACTGACCACTATAATAACCATTTTCGGCAGATTTTAAATACCATTCAAATGCTTTTTTTTCATCCTTGGTTATGCCTATGCCTTTTTCATAGCAGTATCCAATATTATCTTGTGCTAAAAAATTACCACCTTTAGCAGATTTTAAATACCATTCAAATGCCTTTTTTTCATCCTTGGCTGTGCCTATGCCATAGCAGTAGCAGAATCCGAGACCATTTTGACATGCAGGATTGCCACTTTCAACAGATTTCAAATACCATTCAAATGCCTTAATTTCATCCTTGGCTGTGCCCATGCCATTTCTGTAGCAGAATCCAAGGTTGTATTGTCCTTCATCATAGCCACCTTCAGCAGATTTTAAATACCATTCAAATGCCTTAAATTCATCCTTGGCTGTGCCCATGCCATAGGCGTAGCAGTTTCCAAGATTGCATTGTCCTTGAGTATTGCCACCTTCAGCAGATTTTAAATACCATTCAAATGCCTTAATTTCATCCTTGGTTGTGCCAATGCCGTTTTCATAGCAGAATCCAAGATTGCATTGTCCTTGGGCATTGCCGCTTTTAGCAGATTTCAAATACCACTCAAATGCCTTTTTTTCGTCCTTATCTGTGCCTACACCTTTTTTATAGCAGAATCCAAGATTGCATTGTCCTTGAGTATTGCCACCTTCAGCAGATTTCAAATACCATTCAAATGCCTTAATTTCATCCTTGCTTGCGCGCATGCCTTTTCCATAGCAGAGTCCAAGATTGAATTGTCCTCGAGCATTGCCACTTTTAGCAGACTTCAAATACCATTCAAATGCCTTTTTTTCGTCCTTATCTGTGCCTACACCTTTTTCATAGCAGAATCCAAGATTGCATTGTCCATTTGAATTGCCGCCTTTAGCAGATTTCAAATACCATTCAAATGCCTTAATTTCATCCTTGCTTGTGCCCATGCCTTTTTCATAGCAGAGTCCAAGGTTGTATTGTACTCGAGCATTACCACCTTCAGCAGATTTCAAATACCATTCAAATGCCTTAATTTCATCCTTGGCTGTGCCTACGCCTTTTTCATAGCAGAGTCCAAGATTGCATTGTCCTCGAGCATTGCCACTTTTAGCAGATTTCAAATACCACTCAAATGCCTTTTTTTCATCCTTGCTTGTGCCTACGCCTTTTTCATAGCAGAATCCAAGATTGTACTGTCCGTGAGAATCACCACCTTTAGCAGATTTCAAATACCACTCAAATGCCTTTTTTTCATTCTTGGGTGTGCCTATACCTTTGTCATAGCAGAATCCAAGATTGCATTGTCCTTGAATATTGCCACCTTCAGCAGATTTCAAATACCATTGAAATGCCTTAATTTCGTCCTTGGTTGTGCCCATGCCGTTCTCATAGCAGATTCCAAGATTACATTGTCCAATCGAATTGCCACCTTCAGCAGATTTTAAATACCATTGAAATGCCTTAATTTCATCCTTGACTGTACCTATGCTTTCGGTATAACAGAATCCAACATTGCACTGTCCTTGAGAATTGCCACCTTCGGCAGATTTCAAATACCGCTCAAATGCCTTTTTTTCATCCTTAACTGTGCCTATGCCATTTATGTAGCAGTGCCCGAGATTGTATTGCCCTCGGAAATTTCCACCTTAAGCAGATTTCAAATACCACTCAAATGCTTTTTTTTCATCCTTGGCTGTGCCCATGCCTTTTTCATAGCAGACTCCAAGATCGCATTGCCCATCAGAATCACCACTTTCGACAGATTTTAAATACCTTTCAAATTCCTCTCTTTCATTTGCGCTAATCATGGTTAGGTCTATATTTTATAATTAAAAGCAAAGGATTTAGAGCGAATTTATGAAACGCATTACTCAGAGTGTCAGAACTTTTCTCTAGTCCTAAAGTTTAATGGTGAAATGTATGCTAAAATTATTTATCGCATTTACTAAAAACAGATGTGCTTAAATAACAACAAATATATAAATAATTTTACCGTTACGCGGTTTTCATTTAGCGATGATCGTTACTTATACAGTTATATCAGGGAATAAATTTTCTGTTATCTTTTCATGCCTATGAATTACTTGAATAATTAAGATTTAAGTTAGTAGTTATTTTTTCTTATGTCATTCGATCTCATGCGTTACTATATGCTCATATTGATTTATTTAAAATTGAATGGAAAGATAATAGTTATTATTCGTATTTGTTAAAGAGAAGGTGCCTCAAAATATAACCATTCGCTTAGAATTTGATCAATTTTTTCAATCTGGGCATAATTATAAATCAAAAAATTGAATACTTATTTGTATTTTTTATATGTTGGATATAGAGTTAACACCTCTATCCGGATTCATATATCCGGACATATATACTATGTCATGTAATATAAACGTGGCATAGTGTTTTTAAATCCGGATATAAATAAATCCGGATTTATACTATGATAAAACCGGATTAATCTGGATATAAAAATATATCCGGATTGAGGTATTAACTCTAGTTGGATGGATCATTATCCAATTAAAAAAATTGATAGATAATTTTACTTTTAGAATAAGTACATAAATTGCGTTATATGGTTATTAGGGGATAATAAACCAATTATATCTTAAGTTAATGAATAGTATTATACATTATGAGAATTTGTATTCTCATTAGATGCTAGTCTACAATATCTTCAGTGGTTTGAATCCTTGATTAAGTCAAATGATTACGTGACAAATTATTAAAAAAAAAAAAGAATTTAGATTTAATAACCTTACTTAACATTGGAAAGAATAAAATATTCTCACTTTTCTCAATAAAAAACTCAGCATTCATGTGACTTTTTCCTCAAGATTGCAAATGTAACTCAGAGACACGGAAGTTGAGTGATTAAACCAAATCACATTAATTCACATATTTACATCATTTATATCATATTAATGTCACATGTATATTCTCTATAAAAATATTCTCATCTTGATTTGGCCTGTGTATTTGACTATTATGATAAACGAATGATAATATTATAATACATTAAAATGCGAAATAATTTAGTTTTTAGTAGCATGTTAAAGTGGAAATAATTTTAGTATATAGTATGCTAAAGAAGAAATGATTTAATTTTTAGAGCTTATTTAGTATTATGTTAGCAGAATAAATAATTATTGGTAGTATATCAATTAAATATTTTTTTTTAGTAGTATTGTATATTAAATTAAATATTGTTTTAGCATAATTAAAATGTAAGAAAAATGTATTAATAAAACTTAAAATAAAATAACATATATATATTTTTTTTACTTAAGTAAACACACTTTTTATTTTTAATCATCGGCAAATAGTATCATTAAAAATAAATTCGTGTACATGATATAAATGAAAGTATTACGCAATACATTACACCATGAAATATTGTATTTACTAAGTTGAGCACGCACCCTTCACAATAGGGTTTCAGAATTAACTTAATTTATCTGAAAATAAGTAGGAGTTTAAAAGATCCTGTATTCTATTGTAAAAATGCCGAATCAAAAATTAAATAGGCGTAACCGGTGGTAAAATTACAATGGTAAGCGATTATGTAAATAAGTATAAGCAGAAAAATATACTTCTACTTGCTACGGAGAAAGTTCACCATGACAATGATAATTAGCCAGTCGAAGGTCATGAAGATATTCAACCCCTAATTCTTCAACTCAGATATGTTCGTTATTGTGAAATATCTGCTTATGGTTATGATTTTTGTTCTTGTTGTTTAATGTGAAAGCAAGAAAATTTATATACTTTAAAAAAATAATATGTCTCTTATCTTATCTGAAATCGAGAATCATTAATGGATAGGATTTACCCGTCTAAATTTAGTACAAAGTACTAAATTATGACACATTTTAAACCTGATTATCTGCTAATTTTAATTATTAATTATGATTTTAATAACTCTTTATAATTTGTTAGATATGGAGCATTATGTCTAAAAAGTTTGATAACTTTAAGTCTTATTTTTGATTTTATATGATTTTTTTTCTAAAAAGTTCTTTTTTTTAGAAAAAATTTTTTGTGCTAAGCCACAATTTGAAAATTACTAGTAATTTTATAATAAAAATACAGACGGAAATGTACTTAACTTAGTACGGGCATTGTTACACAAAAATTAAGGTTATTAAAAAATTTTTTTCTTAATAATTTTATTATTAATATAAAAAAAAATTTTGCTAAACAATTTTTGAAGATTTATCAGATTTTTGTATATAAAAAAAATTGAGTTTTTTAATTTTTTGGATTTTTTATGCATTTTGCAAAATGTACTAAATTTAGTACAAAACAGTAAATCCAAACCATTAATTTGAAACTCCAATAATATAATTTTAAAATAATCTCGCCAACCGATTCGTGAAGTTCCTAAAATTTGTACTGGATGGTAAAAAACTTACATCAATAAAGCCCAGTATCGTTGATTATTGGTGTAATGTTGGAAGTGAATTTTTTTAGAGTTGCATCTCCTTGTTGAACTTTAGTAAATATTTAAAAAACACAAATTTTTAAGACATATTCAGAACTATAAAGTCATACATTTTAATTAAATATATAGGGGGCTGGTAATTGTACCCCCCAAAATTGTTATTTATACTGCACCCCGGATTCCGACCCTTCCGACCTAGTCCGTGTAATATAGTACAAACAAAGATCACTTGACTTTTGGATTCTGACATTGAAGAAACTAAACCTATACCCTGGGTAGAGGGTCTTATCTAGAGTGTCCAGGATTATGCGATGCTATGCTATGCGCATAATTGACCATTTTTTCACATCGCATATGCTTCGCATAATTAAGCAAAAAAAAGCATTCAGGACACGTGAATCAAATATGATTGGTAGATATGATGTTTCGAGATATGATAGCTAATGCGGAAAGAATTCTGAAAAGTTCCGATGTAGAAAATGAATGAACTGAAAATATGGGCAAGGTTGAGGCAATTTTTTTTGTCAATATCTGAATTATTCCGAGGATATATATGTAGCATAACATTATAAAGATCGCATAATTTTAAATTTATTTCGCATTCATCGCATAATTGACTTCGATCAAATCACATAATTTACCTCATCGCATCGCATAATCCTGGACACCCACCCTAGTCTTATCCTGTGTCTGTCATGTGACTATGTTTATAAATTAAATTAAACTGATCAACACAGAAAATCATGTGTTTTACCTGTCATTGTTTTCATAGTGCCCTTGTTGCTTTTATCGTCATTGTGCAGTGTTTTTTTTTATGCTTTCGTTGTCATTCTTGCAGTGCTTTTATAGCTCTTTTATGGTGCTGTCATTGTCGTTTGGTGGTGTTTTTGGTCATCATTTGGTGGTGCCTTTGGTTGTTGTTTGGTAGTTCTTTTGGTTGTGCCTTTGGTCATAGTTTGGTGAAGGCTTTTGGTTGTCGTTTGTTTGTTGGTGCTTAGATCATCGTTGGGTGGTGCTTTTGATCGTCGTTTGGTTGTGCTTTGATCATCATTTGGTGGTGCTTTTGGTCATTGATTGGTGGTGCTTTTGGTTGTAGATTGGTGGTTCTTTGGTTGTTATTTGTTGGTGTTTTTGGTCATTATTTGGTGGTACTTTCATTGTTGCAGGGTGGAGTTTTTAATTGTTGTTTGCTAGTCTTTTAGTCGTTTGTCTTGTTATGCTTTTTTTACATTTTTTTTTTGCCTTTATTTTTTTTTTTGTACCTTTCGATATTTGTATTTTTCTAATAAAAATTATCTTTAATTAATAATAATAATAATAATATTTTTTTTTTGTACTTTTCGCTACTTGTCTTTAATTAATAATAATAATAATAGAACAGGGTGAAACCTGAGTTGCGAAATAGTGAAATCCGCTTTGTAGATCAGGTTAGGGTGAAATCCGCATTTTATTATATTTTTTATTATAGAAAAGCAGATTTTACTCTCACGTGATGATCATAGCACGTTTCACTATTTTACAACTCAGGTTTTACCCTGTCATATAATAATAATAAATTTTTTTTGTACTTTTTGCTACTTGTATTTTTCTAATAAAAAATTATCTTTAATTAATAATAATAATAATAATAATAATAAATTTTTTGAGTTTTTAAAATTTGGACCAATCATATTTAAGAGTACAGGATAAAAACTTATACCCCCGGGCATAGGATTGTCTGAAATTGGGTTGCAGAGTCTGCGGACCACAACAAATTTAAATTTCTGCAACCAAAATCTGAAGTACATGTGCAAATTCTGCAATTAAGTGCTTATACACGCAACTAAATTTTTATAAATTTTTATAATTCACAACTATTTTTTTTTATTTAGTTGCAGCCCGCAACTAATTTAAAAATTGAATTTCAGATACTGGCATAGAATAAAAGCCTCTACCACAGGTACAGGATAAGGATGCTCTCTGACATTTTGACCAATGGTTAGGTTACATGAGTTCAGGTTATGTGATCTGTATAATAATAAAAGCCAATCAAAATTTGATCCTGAAGTAAAATTTGGTGCAGTATCTAATTTGGCGCACTAATGATATCTTACGAACTGTTGATCAGAATCACGAGAATTTGGTACCATTCAATTTATCTCATTGAGTTGAATCAAATGGTACCAATATCATATGATTCTGGCTGATAGTTCACAAGATATTGTCATTTAACCAAAATATCTGCAAATATATAATTTTTGAAAATTAGTACAAAATCATGAATAAATTTTGATAGGCTGGTCCGATATTACCACCAAAATGTCTGCCTTGAAGAGATGGTTCAAACAAGTTCAAAATTGTTAAAATCCAATCACGGAATCACAAAATCATTAAGATTTTTGAATAAAAATTAATAAGTTTAATCTAATTTTAATCAAAAATAATAAGAAAATCTTAACTGATTTTGTGATCCCGTGATTGGATTTTAACAATTTTGGGCTTGTTGGAATCGTCTCTTCAAGGAGGTCAGTTTTATCAGTTTGGTGGCAAAATTGTCAAAAATGGACCAGTCTGTCTTAAGTTATCTATGATTTTATGTTAATTTCAAATATTGCTTATTTTGGTTAAATGACGATATCTTGTGAACTATCAATCAAAATCATGTAATCTTGATACCATCCGACTCGTCTCATCATGACAAATCGAATGGTACAAAAATCGTGTAATTTTGATCAATGGTTCACAAGATATCTTTAGAGATCTTTAGTGCGCCAAATTAGGCACTGCGCCAAAATTGGATGTGTCTAATTTGGCCACTAAAGATCTCTAATGATATCTTGTGAACCATTGATCAAAATTACACGATATTGGTACCATTCAATTTGTCATGATGAGATGAGTCGGATGGTACCAAGATCATGTGATTTTGATCAATAGTTCACAAGATATTGTCATTTAACCAAAATAACCTGTATAAAGCAAATTTTGAAATTAACATAAAATCGTAGATAACTTCTGATAGACTGGTCCGTTTATGACGATTTTGCCACCAAACTGACCGCCTTGAAGAGACGATTCCAACAAGCCCAAAATTGTTAAAATCCATTCACGAGATCACAAAATCGTTAAAGATTTTCTTATTATTTTTGATGAAAATTAGATTAGTTAAACTTATTAATTTTTATCCAAAAATCTTAACGAGCTTGTGATCCCATGATTGGATTTTAACAATTTTGGACTCATTGGAACCATCTCTTCAAGGTGGACATTTTAGTAGTAAAATCATCAAAAATGGACTAGCCTATCAAAATTTATTCATGATTTTCTGCTAATTTTCAAAGATTATATAAATGTAGATTATTTTGGTTAAATGACAATATCTTGTGAAATATCAGTCAGAATAACATGATTTTGGTACCATTCTATTCGTTTTGATAAGACGAATCGAATGGTACCAAAATCACGTGATTCTTATCAACAGTTCGTAAGATATCATTAGGGAAGTGCCGTTTATTGCATAATTTCGAGAGGGGAGGAGGGGGGTTAGCAGTCTATCACGTCTATATATTATATATAAAAATTATTATTGGCTGCTAATTAGATCACAGGGGGGAGGGTAGTGTTGTACATTTTCACTGTCCCAGCCTTTTTTTGCCATGTCCCAACGTCCTAACGTCCCAGCGTCCCAAGTGTCCCAACTATGCCCCAAGCCTTAATAATTAATAAATTAATTTAAAAAGATATATAATTATATATTTTTTTAGGTGCTGAACACATTTTTAAAAAAATTTAATTAGATTATCTTAATAAAAATTTTAAGTAATTTCAATTTATAAAATTGTCCCAACGTATGTCCCAACTGTCCCATGTACAATACTGGAAGAGGGGTATAGCTTCCTAATAAAAATAAATTATGTAATAAACGGCACTTCTCTTAGTGCGCCAAATTAGATACTGCACCAAATGTTACTTTAAGATCAAATTTTGATTGGCTTTTATTATTATACAGATCACGTGACCTGAACTTCGTGTAATCTAACCATTGGTCAAAATGCCAGAATCCAAAAGTCATGTGTTTATTGTTTGTACTACATTACACAGACTAGGTCAGAAGGGTCAGAATCCAGGCTGGGGGGTATGAATTAGGGATGTTAAAATGCTTATATAAACTCTGCTCAAGCAGGTTCCAAGCATGAACTTTTTCAGTTTGCTTATAAATTTTTTAAGCACTGCTTTTAATGCTTCAAACATGCTTAAAGCAATTATACTTCAATTTGCTCAAAAGCAAATATGAAATTAAATTAGCTTAATTAAATTTGTTCAAAGCAAATATGCTCTAAATAAATTCTAAAGATACATATTTATTGGCTTCATATATTAATAATTTAACAATAAAATTTTTGCTACAATAACTATACAAAGTTAATTATTGGTTCTCATAACCCAACTAGATCAAATTTTGAAAATTTTTATAATAATTTTTTATATGTTTTAATACCTTCTGAATAATTACAATTCTGAAAATCACAATCCTGTAAATACATAATTCTGAATATAATCTAAATATCAAATGCCAAATTAAAATCAAAATAACTATTTTAACCTTATACTAACTTAGTTTTATTTTAACTCTAATAAAACTTAGAATTATTATTTCAAAATAATATTTATATATATGAGATTTAATTCTTTAAAATTATAATTATTTTGAGTTTTTTTTTAAAAATATAAAATTTAAATTAATAATATATTGGTATAATTGTTCTTTTAATATTTTATATATTGGAATTTAGAATTTTTGATATTTTTAAACAATTTTAATAAAAACCAGGTTTAATTTGTTTAAGAGTATCAAAGTAAGAATGCTTCAAGTATAAACTAAATTGCTTGAGCAATTTGATATTTTTATTATACAAGTTACTTATATAAAGCATGCTTGTATAAGCATACTTATATAAATTTTCTTATATAAGCATGCTTATATTAACTGGTTTGTAAAAACCAGTTCAGTCTGCTTTGGTATCCAAGCAGGTATGCTTCGAGTATAAACCAAACTGCTTGAGCAATTTAACATCTCTAGTATAAATACCAATTTTGGGGTACAATTACCAGCCCCAAATATATTAGGGTTTTTATTTCTTGGTGAAATATTCCTATCGAAAATTACCTAATACTTATTTTTATTGTTGGTAAACTCATTTCTCTTTTCAAAGTCTACTAACTACGCTTATGATATTTGTCGTCAAGGACAACTTTACTAGTTAATTTTAATGTTTGATTTGGCAAAATTTATATTAAACTTTTTAATTGGAAATTATTTAATATAAATTGTATAGAATGTATTATTAAGGCAATTATACAATATCTCAAGTTTAAAAAAAAATGTTAATAATATACTGTATATATATTTCACAAGTCGATAAAATGAGCCAACAGAGTAAATATTAGAATTTTGCGTTTGATATATATTTTTACACTTCCGCTATGACCATATAATTTCCTTCGCAGTCCGCATCAAAGTTCATATCTTTTTATAAGGATCTCTTCATTCTCTTTATAAAAACCTTGGAATTTAATTGGATTAATTAAACTTTTATACAGCATATAATAAGTGGTACTCATTGTGAGATTTGAAGATGAACATAACTAAGGAAACTAAAAATCAGGTCTATAAATCAAATTCAAAATGTCTGGTCAATGTATATAATGCACATTTACTTAGAAAAACAATTTCTAACCTCATCATTTAGTGCCAATCATACCTCAAGATAAAAAGGTTTATAACCAAACATATTCTCTAAGGAAAAAATTTTCTGGGGTTTGAATAGCTTAACTAATATTTAGCAGCTACGTTATGAAAATAATTTACAAATGTTTTTTTATAGAATACTTTCTTTAATTCATTTGCTTTGATATTTATAACCTCTATGTCACTAATATTTGAATCCTATATATTTAAACCAAAACTATCTCAACTTTCTCATTAATCACAAGTTCTCTTATTGTCAAATGGCAATATAATAGGTAAATTATTGATTTACTTCAAATTCCTTAATGATGATATTTTATATCGGTGCATTTTCACTAATATTAAATAAAATTACAAGTTTTATGTTTCAGCTTTACTAATTTTTAATTCATGAAGCAAGCATACAATATTAGTAAGATTATAATTTAAAAATATTATAGTATTTGGATGATTATTTATTTTAATGCTATTTAAGTAAAAAAAAATAAGACTAGTAACATTATTGATTAAAAGTAATTGATTTTTAGGCGATGCTTAGTTTGTCAGTAAAATGCATGAGTATTGAGTATTGGCTAAAACAAAGTAGCTGGCATGAATAACTAGTGCATACTGCATTAAAGGAATAACCCCAAAAAAATCTATTAATTATACAGTTGAACTGATAACCTGTCAAATCTGATAGAAAATTACAGTTGAACCTCACCAAATCGGTATGCATGGTGAGCAAGTATCGGATTTGAAATTATCACAAACTATCAGATTTAACAAGTTATCGGTTTTGACAGGATCGATTTTGAGAGGTTCAAATGTATTTGATATTTATTAACCAATATTTATTTGAAATCATTAACCAAACATTTTAATGCTTGAATTGCTTCATTATTTCAAGTACTGCATTTAATTGGAACGTTGATGAATTACTATTGTTTTTGTCTGTAAAAAATTTGAAAAATAGTATAAAAAACAATATGAAAAATAATATAAAAAACAATATGAATAATAATAGGAAAATATTATGAAAAATATTATGAAAAAATAATATGAAAAATAATATGAAAAATAATATGAAAAATAATATGAAAAAGGTATAATAATTCTTTGAATTCGAATAACAATACTATAGCAGAAAGGTATGAAGAAATAAGAACGTACTTTTTTCGAAATATAAGAACACAAATTAATTAAAAATAACTTTTAGATATCTTTGAGAAATGGCTGCTAAAATTTATAATTTTATTATTGTAATTCGTGCGAATTTATTGGATAAATCACAGTATAATTAATTGTGCGAATTCCTAATGCTGCACCAACCTGGAACACTTTAAGGAATGCTATTATATAGGATAAGTTTGCTGGCATAAATTATATATTGTTAGCATTATTTTTATTTTCAATCACCATTTCTTCATCAGACTTTAAAATTCACTAAAATTTTTGAATTATTTTTCCAATTCAAAATAGTTTCATAAATTTTTGAAGCTGATGGTCGTTTTTCTGGCTTATTGTTCCAACAACTTTCTAAAAATTCTACATAACACTTTGTTGTGCCTTTAATAACAGCTGGTATAAATCCCGGACAAATTTCCATAGGTGAATCTGAAAGTACACTTCTTCCTGAAGAAATTTCCCACATAATCATTCCAAATGAATAAATATCTGATGAATTAGTAAACCTGCTTGCATTACGCAAAATCTCTGGAGCTATGTATGGCCATACTCCATAAATTCCTTTAGAATCAGCATCTAATGTTTTATTAATTGCAATAGCAAGTCCTAAATCACCAATATACGCATTATGTAATTTATTTTGAAATATATTTCCACTATGTAAATCACAATGAATTATATTATGCGAATGAATTAATTGAAGATCTAATGCAATATATGATAATAATTCTAATTTTTCTCCCATCTCATTTTTGCGATTTCTTCAAGATTATTGAGTAAAGGTCCTTTTTCTGCGTGTTGCATAACTAAAATATATTTATTGTTAGTTTCATCCTTCGATACTCCGAAACATTGTAAAAACGTATGACTTTTGGTTCCAATTTTAGAATATGCAATTAACTAAAAAAAAAATTATAAATTTTAATAATATATTTATGTTATATCAAACATTTACCTCTTTTATAAATTCTTGGCAGAGACTTTTTGGTCCATTAAAGAATTTAAGTGCAACAATTTCTTTTCTAGTGATGTTTGCAATTTTGTGCGTCCAATTGGCAGTATGAACAGTTGCAAACCCTCCTTCTCCGATCTTTTCTATAACTTCAAATTCACTAAATGGAATAAATGATATTGATAAATTATTTTCAGACGATAATCTTTTTAAAAAATCGTCATCAACATTGTTGCATTTAGTTTTTCGTTGATGTTCATTACTCTCTGCTTTTTGTAACCATTTATTAGCCTTTTCTTAGTTAGTAAATGTTCCAATGCCGTCTCGATAACATAATCAACTTTATATTGACCACTATAATAACCATTTTCTGGATTTTAAATACCATTCAAATGCTTTTTTTCATCCTTAGTTATGCCTATGCCTTTTTCATAGCAGTATTCAAGATTATTTTGTGCTGAAAAATTACAACCTTTAGCAGATTTTAAATACCATTCAAATGCCTTAATTTCATCCTTGGCTGTGCCTATGCCATAATAGTAGCAGAATCCAAGATTGCATTGTCCTTGAGTTTTGCCACCTTCAGCAGATTCCAAATACCATTGAAATGCCTTAATTTCATCCTTGGCAGTGCCAACGCCATATTGATAGCAGACTCCAAGACTGCATTGCCCATAAGAATTACCACATTCTGCAGATTTTAAATACCATTCAAATGCCTTAATTTCATCCTTGGCTGTGCCTACGCCTTGTTCATAGCATAATCCAAGACCGCATTGACCTTGAGAATTTCCACCTTCAGCAGATTTTAAATACCATTCAAATGCCTTTTTTTCATCCTTATCTGTGCCTACGCCTTCTTCATAGCAACTTCCAATGCAACATTGCCCACTGGAATTTCCACCTTCAGCAGATTTCAAATACCACTCAAATGCTTTTTTTTCATCCTTGGCTGTGCCTATGTCATTTCTGTAGCAGTACCTGAGATAACATTGCCCTTGAGAATTGCCACCTTCAGCAGATTTCAAATACCATTCAAATGCTTTCTTTTCATCCTTATCTGTGCCTATGCCTTCGTCATAGCAGAATCCAAGATTGCATTGTCCATTAGTATTGCCACCTTCAGCTGATTTTAAATACCACTCAAATGCTTTTTTTCATCCTTGGCTGTGCCTATGCCGTTTTCATAGCAGACTCCAAGATTGCATTGCCCATCAGAATTACTACTTTCGGCAGATTTTAAATACCTTTCAAATTCCTCTCTTTCATTTGCGTTATTCATGGTTGGGTCTATATTTTATAATTAGAAGCAAAGGATTCAGAACGAATTTAAGAAACACAGAAGTAAAAATACTCAAAGAGTCAAAACTTTTCTCTAGCCTTAAATTTAATGCCTTAAAATTTAATGGTGAAATGTATGCTAAAAATATCTGTGGCATTTACTCGACTTTCGATAAGTTTCATGTTTAATCCATATGCTACAGCACCTTTAACACTAGCCACCATTGGATCTCGAAGGAATGCAATAACGGGTATACGTCCTTGGAATCGTTCTTTGACTCTTTTTATCAAATATGGTGATTCACTAAATCCTCCAACCAAGAATATTGCTTTATATTTATGTCTATTAGGAAGATCTAACAGCTGATTATTAATTAACTTTATTATTTTGTCGATTATTGGATCAAACTTTTTTTTATTGTCCCAAAATCCAACTCAATAATCCATTCACTATTTTCTAAATAAGTTCTTTGGACTCTAGTAATATATTGAATCAACGATGGACATTCTCTTTCGAGATCCAATTCAATAATTTCAAATTCATCAGGATCTCCAGTGAAAGGAAATTTTACTGACTGACAAAAAAACCTACAAATCAAGCTTTGCAAGTCACCATTCCGTAGCTTTTGTAAAGCGTTTATGCCCACTGTGTTGCCCAAGAAATGTAAGAATTCTTGGTCAATAAAGGTGCTACCGCATAAGTCGCTAATACTTTCCGTCTCCTCTTTTAACCTGTTACCCAACTGTATCGTTCTCATTGTGAGATCTACCGTTTCACCTCCGCAATCCACATAAGGAATGTATCTATAAAAATTAATAATTTACGTTCAATATTAAAAGAATTTTGTCGAAAATTTTCTACAGTATTTATTGTACTTTATCAACTTATGCTAAAATTTAGCTGAAGCTGAACTATTGGACGATCATTTAATTTTTAGTTTCAACTAATTATTTTTAAGACATTACAAGCTTATTTACTTGCTATAAGGTTAATTAAATTAAATAATCGTTTTTATTCCGAAACATTAATCTTTAATCGATTTAATTTTCAAATCTAAGTGTTACTTGTATACTAACCTCCCACTGTTAATCTATGTTCTTTAATAACCAACAAATAATAATTTGCTGCAGCTTCAGCTGTTGTAATGGAATAACGAAGGTATGAACATAATATTGTTAAATAAGATTTGAAAATTAGTATAAAATAAAAATAACTACGTTTGGTTGTGAATGTTAAGTGGGAGCCAATAGACTCATCCAATCTGTAATTAATTTAAGTGATGAATAAAGTACAAATTCAATGTTTAATGACTAAATTCAAAACTATGTGTATGATGAAATTTTAATTACAGCTCAGCTTTATATATGCAGTCACGTATTATAGCTTTAGCGTGTGGTCCCTATTAGTAAAAAAAAAAAAAGAGAGAATTTTTGAATTTTTGAATTTTTGACTTTTTGTACTGTATATTAGTAACTTACCCATTCTGCAGGAAAAACCCAAAGAATTTGCGTCAATTTTAAACCTGGCCAACGCTTATCAAGAGTTTCTTTAAGTAAATGTTTTAAATTCTCTATCTCATGGGTTTCGCATCTAACACAATAAGCTACCTTATAACAGTTCGGGTTTCTACATCTGAGTACCTCTAATACTGGTAAACTTTCAGAGATGCATTTAATTAGAAATGACTTCTTATTACTTTCCTTATGGAGTCGCAAGCTATCCCTTTAAACTCTTAAAGACCTTCCAGAAGGGTTTCCAACAGTGTTTAAAATTCAATGTTCTCATGGTTCTCAATGAACATTTAAATTTTTTTAAGAACATTGATATTTAGAAAAGGTTCTCTTATTTGATGGTTCAAAGAGAACATTTATAAAATTTTTATGTTCTAGATTTATTAATAAGAACAATAAATTATATAAAATGTTCATCAATTTGATATTGTAATTTGATCATGACAAATTCTGCATATATATATGTATATACATATGTACATATGTATATATATACTATGTATAGCACATATATTTAAAGCTGCACAATATAGATAACAAATAAATATTAAAAAAATCATCTTTAAGATTTTTAAAATAAAATATTCATTAATTGTGCAAGAGTATTATTATTGTATAAACTTATATAGATGATTTGTGTCAAATGATATGCTAATACTAAGCAAGCAAAAAGATACAAAGTATTTGTTAGTATGAAATTTAAATAGTTAAATAACAAAGTAATTTGATTCTAATTTATCACATTAACCAATAGTAGCATCAGTAAAATATTATAGAAAGTCTTGTTTTATTATAAGCAAATATGAAAAGCACTTGAAATTTAACAAAATTATTAGAAATTGAATTGTATAATATATTGTGTTATGTTGAAAAAATATAAAGAATTATATACAAACTTTAAAAAATTATTAATAGATTAGTATGAACTTAGTATATGAATTGTAAGTATAGAATATGAACAGTTTTTAAAAATTAAAATATTCAATTTATTTAATATATAATGAACATTAAAAAGTTTTTGAGAACAATAAAAATTTAAATTATGTTCATTTGAGAACATAACTTTAGATTTGAATTTTAAACACTGGTTTCCAATAGAAATTCTCTTCTATACCATTGGGCTCCAATTTTCTAAAGACTGCCGAGCAAAGCCATTTGGCTCTGGTTTCTGCAGTATTTATTACCTTAATAAAAGTTTTTAAAGTATTTCAATTTTTTTATCTTGCCAAAAGGGAGCAAACGCATGCAAATCGCTAAAAATTAAGTCAATATTTATAAAGCTCTCCTTTTCTACCCTCTTTGGCTAGTTTGTCTGCAAGCTCATTCTATTTAATACCTTTGTGTACTTGCACCTTGATTAGTTGTAGATTGATCTTTTCCTAATAATAAGATCCTTTATGCTAGCGATTAAGGAAGAACTCTTACTCTTAAGGATTTGCTTCTTTACTAAGTGTCCAAGCCCTTCTTTGATGCTTCTGATTGCTTCTTCGCTATCTGTTAAAATCTTGATTTTTCGTTCAATTGGAGTTATGAGCAAAACTGTCCAAATTGAAGTTAATTTCGCATGCAAAGATGAGGACCAGCCTATCACTTTAAGACATAACTGGTCTACTATATCAGCAAATTTTATATATAAATATATATCGATTACTAACCGGTAAGTTATATATTGATACTAAATACCCCTGCTGATTTCTATCAATAGTGATAGTTATTGATATATATCTGATTATTAGATATATATCAATTATTATCACTATCGATAGAAATCAGCAGGGGTATTTAGTATCGATATATATCTTACTGGTTAGTAATCAACATATATCTATATATAAAATTTGTCGATTAATTGATATATATCTGATATAATATTAATTAATAATTATTATATTTACATAATCATACTTTTTGCAAATTTTAACGTTTTATAGGTTTTCGCAAGTTTTCGCAATTTAATATAAAATTTTATTATTATTATATAATATTTTAAATTTTCGCAATTTAATATAAAATTTTATTTTTTTTATTTATTATTATTATATATTATATTTTAAATATTATATATTTTATTATATATTATTATAAAAAAACAACAAAAAAAAATAAACCCAAAAAAAAACAAAACCAAAAAAAAATAAAAAAAATGAAACAAAAAAAAATAAACTATAATATTCCTTATATTTGCTAATATTTACTTATATTTGCTTATATTCACTTATATTCCTCATATTCGCTATTTCTTGCAAAGTGCTGGAAAAGGTAAAATAGGTATTCTTGTAAAGTGCCAGAAAAGTTAGGTTGTTTTTTGCTAAGTTTTAAAAGAAGTAAGGAATAAATAAAATAAAATAAAAGTAAAAAAATAAGTAAAAAACAAACAAAAAACAAAACAATGAAAAAAAACAAAACCAAAAAAAAATAAACTATTATATTTGTTTATATTCGCTCATATTTGCTTATATTTGATTAAATTCGTTCATATTCGTGACTTTTTGCAAAGTGCCAGAGATGTTAGAATTGGTGTTCTTGTAAAGTGCCAGAAAAGTTAAATTGTTTTCTTCAAAGTTCCGAAAGAAGTAAAGAATAAATAAAATAAAATAAAATTAAAAAATAAGTAAAAAAAAGAAAACAAACAAAAAACAAAAATGTAAGCAAACTAAATAAAAAAATAAACAAAGCTCCAAATCTCTATTTCGAGTTTGTGCTTTTGCAATTCAGAAATCGTCGAAGGTTTTTGCAAAGTGCTGGAATAAAATAAATTAATAAAAATAAAAAAACAAAAACAAAAAACATGAAATGAAAAAATAAATAAAATGAAACCTTGCAAAAACTTGTGAAAACTTGTAAAAACTTGTATTTTTAAACTTTTGAAATTGCTAAAGAAATAGTTATGTATTTTTGCAAAGTGTCGAAAGGCTGAGTTGGCTTGTGCAAAGTGCCAAAAGTTATTGGATTTCTTGCAAAGTGCTAGTGGTAAAGTGTAAAAATAAAATAAAAAAAATTAAAAAATAAAAAAAAATAAAAATAAAAAAAAAACAAACCAAAACTAAAAAAATGAAACAAACCCAAAAAAAAACAAAAGGAACCCGAAAAACAATGTAAAATTGATAAAAGATCCAAATTATAAATAAAAAAAAATAACAAAGATCTAATCTGATCTTGTACTACAATCATCAAAAATCATTGAAACATTTTGAAAATATTAGTCAAATGCCTCCTTGATATGATCCAGGTTACAGATTGTCCTAAAATATTTCGAATGTATTCAAAATATTAAAAATAAAAAAAGAAAAAGGAATAGAGGGATAAAAGAAAAAGAGGGGTAAAAGGGTGAAAGGGGTAAAAGGGAAAAAGGAAAGAGGGGTAAAAGAGAGAGGGGTAAAAGGAAGAGAGGTAAAAGGGAGAGGGAATAAAAGAGAGGGGTAAAAGGGAAAGGGGTAAAAAGAAGAGGTGTAAAAGGGAGAGGGGGTAAAAATTGTTCAAAATAGCTTTTTTTTTTTTTTTAAGTTTTTTATACTTATTGTGAAATATATTTTTATATTCCTTGGTAGCTTATGGATCAAATCGGCTTAAGAGATTTTGAACTTTGTTTTTTTTTTTTTTACCTGATGATTTGGGTTGAAATTTTCGTGAGGGTATATAATCATTAAAGATCTGTTAATTATTATATATTGTTACAAATAATTATGATTATAATTGATTTATAGATATATAACAATTTAATATAAAAAATAATATATATCGATTATAGATATATATCGATTTTTATCCAATTAATCAATATATAATGATATTTTATAATCAATATAAAATGATTAAGTGCTATATATTGATCAATATCTATATATAAAATTTGCTAATGTACGAAATTCTCCCTTCTATCTACTTGAACCCATCCTAATCCTAATCTTGTGAACCTACTTTGTGCTCCACTTTACATGAACCATACATGTAGAATATTAAATCTTCTTTTATATAATTTAAATTCTTTTCTAACCTCTTAATTAATTTGCTTCTATTACTAGATCTAGTCTTTCTTTCCTAATCAACTTGATTTCTAAACATTCTATTCTTGTTAATTCCTTGAGTGGACATTCATTAACCCAAAGAGCTAAATCTTTTGGTTAAAAGCCACAATTTAAAAGTGGAATTTCTAGTTTTCTCTTTCTATCTTCTACATCTGTGAAATTTGGTAGAGTTGAGAGTACTATCCTTCTTTTTGTTTTGTATAAGCAGCTTTCATTATTCAGATCTTCTTTATAGTTCTGAACTTTGCAACCTTTATATTTGATAACTTCCCCATTGTTTTGTGACCAGTTTTCCAGTAGAGCCCAGTGTTTTATTACTACTTCCTTTTCCATCTTTTTGACTATTCTGCCACAAATTTCATTATTTGATAGGGCAAAGATTGTTCAGATCTATTCCTTCTTTCTTTTGTCTTTGAATATACAAGAGTTAACTCTAATAGACGAAAGTTTATTTTATCAATTTTATTGTATCAGCTACTAACTCTTTGTGATGTATTGTTTATAAGTACCTTTTTCTTTACTTTATAGTACTACTTTGCAACTTTGCCTCTCTTAGATATACTTCTACAGAGTTTCAACTATCACCAGATTAGGAGTTCATTGCTATTGCTAGTCATTAGTTGCTCTAGATAGAATAGACCTAGTTTGTCTAGTTGTGAAGAAGCTTTCTTTAGAAGCTATATTGGCAGAATGTCTATTAAAGGTACTCCATCACCTTCAATTGTCTAAAAGACCTCTGTAGATTTTAGGCTCAGGCCCTTTTTCCTTGCTTTTGCTAACAAAAAACACACTAGATTATCCTTTCAGAGAGGTTCAAGTTTCTCAATATGTTCTGTATTCCAAATATCTATAGTCAGTCCTGCCTTTGAACAGCCCTGTACCAATCTTAAGTGTATTACATCCCCAAAGATGTTCTTTTGGTTTAAGCCTGTGTGTATACTTCTTATTTTTAAAAAAGTTCTTCACTAAGGAGCTTAAAACCACTAAGGTTTTTGTATACAAAAAGAATGTCACTTGCTGTTCTTGCTAAGCCCAATTTATTCTTAATAAGTTGAAGAAAGAGCTGCTAAATCTTTTTGCTACCTTCCTTTGTTAATTTGACTGTTTGCAACATATAGCATAACTTGGATAGCAAACAGACATTATTAATATATACCAGTTGGCTCCACGTTGTTTTTTTAGATGCAAGTGTTCTGGTTATTTGTTTTATGAATTTTTTGCTTTATGAAGCATAGCACAGATTCTCATTCCACTATTGAGCCAGACACCTAGATATCTAATAACATCCTCATCTTTTTCTGCTTTGATAAAGCTATTACCAAAAAAGATTTCTTTCTTATTGACAACTGTAGATTCATTTGAGTAGTTATTCATAACTATTAGTTTGGACTTGCTACCATTATTTGAATATCATTTAGTTTAAAAAACTTGTTAGCAATTCTATAATAGTTTCTATTTGCTTTTTGTTACTTGCAATTAGTGTTCCGCACAAATCGAAGCAGACAGATATTTTTAAAGATCCGAGCCTGATCTGAAAAATCGAATCGGATCCATGTTCAGATTCAGATTCGATTCTAAAGATCTGGATCTGAATTCGGATCTGCTATAGTTACACAACTAACAGTATATGATTGGTTGACATTATGTATAATTACTCTAGGTCACCCACTGAATAACTGTACTTTTTGAGAATATAATGTTTCACTAATAAAATACCATAAAGACCATTTCTAGCTTCAAAGAATACTTATTTTTATTGTACAAAAATAATCAACATTTTCAAGGCTTCACTTAACAGTTAAAAGCATCTATCCCGTTATTTATTACTGTACTATACTAGCTATATATAAGATTTAAATGCTGAAATAATCAACTAAAGAGGTTGATTAAGACATTTACATATAAGTTTTGATTTTGAAAACATAACTTAGAAATCTTGTCTGTGTGTTACTTTAATAATTAACTTAATATTTACTGTACATATTATGTATTGGTTAATATTATAGAGTTAAATCATTGGGTAAGCAGTTGTAATTGTGGTTTAGGTTTATTTAATAGCAGTTCTATATAGTATGTATAAGTGGTATTGCACTTATTATTATATAAACTAAGAGTTATAGCGGATATCTAGTAGTATTTGTAGTAAATGAAAATAAAATAGAATTACAATTTGAATGTGAAATTAAAATGTAAAGCTTCGCGAATAATAATAAAAGTCTACAATACTTGCAAAATTTAAGATTTGTATATAAATTAGCCAATCATACGAATGTCATCCTATGACAGATCACCCGAGTAACTCTCATGCAGGTACAATCACTAAATTAACCAATCAGAGTCTACTAAATATAACCAATCAATGTGAATGGATCCAACTGTTCTTTTGGATCAAATCTTCAATATAGATTCAAATGTTGGCGGATCCTATAAATCTTGGATCTAGATCCGATCCGACCACTGGATCTGGATCGGATTTGGATCTTCAAATCGGAACTGCAGAATACTACTTGCAATCCACATCGTGTCGTTTGTATATGCCAAAATTGCAATTTTAATCTTGTCATAATGATTTCTATTCCTGCAAATATCCATAGCAAACTTTGCTTTCATAATATAGCCTAGTTCTTAGTAGTGGGTCATAGAAAATTCTGCATAATAATGACAATAGCAATTCTCTTTGCTCAATTTCACTTTCTGCAATGAAACTTTCTGTTAAACCTTCTGCAGTTATTATTTGAATATTCCTATTATCAAATAGTTTTAATATGAATGATATAATATTAAGAGAAATTTTAATCTTTTAAGAGCCAGCTTAAGACCTTCGAGCAGAACTGAGTCAAAAGCTTTCTTCATGTCTTGCAATAAAAACCAGTTCTTTTTTTTTCTCATTTGCTTCTTCCATAAGGCTATTGAGTATTTGAATAGGAATTTCTGTAGAGTCACCTCTTAGTTCTATGAGTTTAACCCACTAAGAAGTGATTTATCAATGCAGATCTTTGAAAGTCTTTTTGTTAAGATCCTAGTAACACATTTTCTATATAAATCTATTAATGCGATTGGCCACACATTTTAGATTGTATGACTAACTGTATCTTTGGGAATTAAATATAATTGCATTAATTTCTATTTGATTGGTACTACTCCTTTAACTATACAAGCTTTCGCAAGCTTAGCTAAAATCATATGTGCTTTTTTACTTGAGATTCCTGTGGCTTTATTTTTTAAGTCTCTTAATATTTGGTGCTACTCTTCTATTTCAACTAGTGCGTTTAACTGTTTGAACTATTCCTCTTTAATATCTACTCTTGGATGATAAATATCTTTCCATTCCAATTCTAATTCTGAAATTTTAGCTGCTCATTTCTTGAACTATTGTTTGAAGTATTCAACTGTTTCTTCCTTGACTGCCTTGTTTTTTATGAGTAGTATTTTCTGTTTACTTTCCTGTTTAAAAACTCTATTTAGCATTATTTTTTATAGGGTTTTTCGAGCAGACTTCTTAACATTTTTCCTTGATTGTCTTTGATCAACTTATATTTTCTGTTAATGTTTCCTTTTATTTCTTTTTTCTATAGGTTTTCTGATTTTTCTTCTTATTTCTTATTTATTATATTTAACCAACCTTTGAGGTCTACTAATTTTCTAATAGTTACTTTCTTTCCAATGAATTGTAGGTTCATGTTGAACTTGGTATTAATTCTCTCAAAGTCTTATTTATATTTTCATAATTTGTACATAGGAGCTTATTTTTCTACAAATTGGTAAGATTTCTTATGATTTTCCTCAGGTTGGTAGAACACTTTGCTAAGTCAGTTGTCTTGTCTAACTTTTTTCTCCTATTGGCTAAAGAGTTAAGAACTTTCTTTTTTGGGATTGCTGTGTTTGCTGCTTGGATAATGAGATTAGCTATGTTATCCCAAACTTTGTTTATGATATTAAATTGTGTATCTTCTATTTTTATTGATAAGAACTCTTGAAGGAAGCTTCTTTTTTCTATTTTCTTGTCTAAAATCTGTTTAAAAATCTTTCAATCTTCTTCTTCAGCCTGGTCGAAAAGGTAGCAAATACAGAAAGATTTTTTTCTAATTAAGGCTCTACTTTTGTGTTTTACTTAATATTCTAATCCAATTTGCGCCAAGATTATCTTGTGATCACTTTCTGCATAAATCTTGGCATCTTGTATCTCTGCATTTATAAAATTGGCAAAAAATCTTCTGAAGTTCAGATTAAATCAATTTTGGTTTCCACTATACCATTTGACCACATGAAATCATTATTGTCCGGTATTATCCTATATCCACTTCTTCAAAGATATTAGGTAACTAGAGTGATCTTAGACAGTGAACACTTTGTATAACTTCAAACTTTTTACTGTGATATATCTAAGTCAGTATGGCGTTTTTAAGAAAACTTAACAAAGAAGATTTAAAGCAATTTGCAATTACAAAGAGGCTACAATTAGAAGTATATGAGGATACTAATAACTGTTTGATTTGTGTAGTTAATAGTTGTTTTATTTATTGAAAGAGTATGAAGACTCGATGTTGAACTTGGGGTCCACATCAGCCACTTTTATACTTTTTGAATTTTTACAAATATAACGGTCAATATCTTTTATATGTGTAATATATACTACAACTACTATTAATAAAATATATAATATAACTTGTATAAATATAATATATCAGATATGTAATAGATGGTATAAATATAATATATGAGATATCTAGAATATAAGCTATAAATATGACATCTTTCAGATATGTCAGATCTAACGTTTTTTCCCGCAGCAATCTCCTAGCCAATCAGATTGCTGATCTATTAATAAGTATAGGAGTAAATGTTTGACAACTCCTATCTTGACAACCAGAGGTCGTACAGGGACATACTATAGCTCATTCGAACCATCTCGGCGAGCTGAGTCGAATAGTAGTGGTTTCATCAAATTCGAATTACTGGTTCAAAAATTATGTCCGTTTTTGTGATGTTTTATAGGTCAATACTGGGTTCAATTCTCTAAATGTGTCTCAGAAATCTGAATTTTTAAGCTATTTAAAGATTGGACACAACTATTTTTTTCTATTACTAAAGTTACTATGATCGAGATTTGCATCCACTATTTGATTAAAATCTTCCAAAATTATGAGCTGGGTGGGTGTCTTTGCTATGTTTTATATAGCATTCTATTGTTTTCTTTAAAATTGCAGTTTCTATTTCCTTGTTTTTGGGTGGCATATAAATCAAGCAAACTACAAGTTCCAACTGCTTGAAATAAAATCTCACTATTAACATATATTCTGAAATCCTCTCTATCTTGCCCAAATGTTTTTCCTATTTTTCACTAACCAAGATACCCAAACCTGATTCTTTCTTTTTGTTTTCATCCACATTGACCTGAAACTTTTATAAGTTGTTTTGTTTAGCAGTACAAAATGACCTTCTTTGTCACTAATATATGTTTCAATTAAACCTAAAAGATCTACTTTTTTTATTTCTAACTATTCCAATATTCCTTCTAATTTCCCTTTTTTCATCTTAATTCCATTTATATTAAAGCTTTCAATTTTAAGTATATTAATTGTTTCTATTTTATTTGTATTTTTTCTAAGGTTGTTTTGGATTGTTTTTTAAAAAGACAAATATCTATTGTATTTCCTGGACCTTTTTTTCTCTTTGAGTTTGCGAGATTAAATAAATTTGTTTTCTCGCTCTTTCGCTTTTTAAATTCTTCGTATTTCCTTTTCATAAACTTATTTATTCTGGAACCCTTTTCTAATGTTATGTTTTAAAAAGATACTGTATTATCTTGCACTATTCATACTTTATTTTTAGGAGAGTACAAAATCTTTTCTTTTTCCTTTGAGATGCCAGAGCGCTTATTAGGAGCGAAGAGCAGGCTGTGCCTGCTCTACCCTTTATACCTTTCCTCTATTCTGGTTAGTCTTTTTAATATTTTCTAACAATCCAGCATTGTGGTATTCCTCTTTATGTTTCTGAATTTTTATCTGATTTTCTTTGTTGTAATTCTGATGAGTCTTTTTCTTTTTCATCATTATCAAATTTATTTCTCTTGTTAACCGAATTGTTGATATCTGTTAATAGCATTTTCTTTGTAAAATTATAATTTCTTTGTGTATAGCTTTTTTTATACGTAGCCTCAAAATTATGCCTAGGAACATATTTATTCTCTTGATTTCTTCTAGTATTAGATGCTCCTGCATTGGTTGCTTAGATCAATTTGGTACTATAATAATAAGCTATTTCGCTTAATACATTCTTTAGATTTTCTGCTGTTTCAAAGTAAATAGTCACCACACCTCTTTGATTTCTGTTACTATTTGCAGATATATATACTGCTTTTGCTTTAAACTTTTTCATTTGTCTTAATAAAACTGATTCTACTGCTACTTTTGGTACATTTTTAATAATTGCTTTATGGGCACTTCTACTTGTTAATGTATCTGTATCGAACTTTCCGTGTGTCAAACAGACAATCTTTCCTTGATCAAAATGTACTGCCCACATTTTTTCTATGAGATCCTTTTTGGCCTTATTAAGTAAAACTAATTCAATATAGGCTGCTTCATTTTTTTCAAAGGTCATATATTTTTTTTAACCCGTGCTATTCCAAAAAAGCTTAAACACCTTCTTATCTATTTTGCTCTTGCATTACTTTGCAAATCCCATAAGGTTAATCCAATTTTAAGATTGGTTTTTTTACTCATAGTTGCAGTTCTTTGCATATACTGGTTCTGCTGCATAGTTTCAATACTGCTGGTAAGGTTTTTAAATGATTCTGATTGGATAGCATCATATTAGTTTTGATCAATTCTATTCTATTGTTCTGTCTAATAATTTTATTTAAACTTTGATTAGGTCTAGCATTATTTCTTTTCTTAACGCTTTCCCTTCCTTGTGCTTTACTTCCAGAATTTTCTTGTATAGATTTTTTAAGCTGAAGATGATCTCCTTTTTTTTATTGTCTTTAATTTCCATTTCTATTAGTTAAATCTCATCCTTTGAGGTTGACATTCTCCTTACTTTTTTATGTTCAATCCAACCATACGTGTCCAATAATTGTCTGATTATAAAAACGATTTTTGCCTTTTCTAGACCTAAGAATTTTGCTATACTTGTCTTTTTTGAGCATTCTACTTCTATCCTCATTATGAATAAGTTCTTGTGTTTTCTTTTCCTTAAGGAAAAAGTTTTGGTATTTAATTTCCAACTCTATTTTTTGGATCTAAAATGTATATATAAATTATACTAAAAAATTCTAAAAAATTTTGAATCCTTGTTAAAATTTTGTTTTTATACACGTGATCAGTTGGATAATTTTATACATATGTTTTGTTTGTTTACTTGATTATTTAATGTTTGTTTGTTTGTTTGTTTACATGTCAAATAATTAGTAAACAACTAGAGTAAGCTAATTTCCCAAAAAATTTTTTAAATGGTTTCCAAAAGTAAAAATTTTTTCAAGGCTCTACAAATTTTTGTTCTTGTGTCTTAAGCAAATACTAACCTACTGTTTATTTTTAGAAATACACTTTTTTGCTTAGTTATTCTAGACTTGTTTCTTATTGTGAATTTTAATTTATATTATGATTTCTTTTTTGTGCCGTTTTGGTACAGGTAATCGTTGGGAAGTGATTTCTACATACTATTTCAATTAGTGAACTAGTAACAGATTTTATAGAATATATTAATATAAAACCAAACCAAAATTGTATAAATTAGTTGAGGTTTTTTATTTTTAGCTATTTTGAAGTCTCTATTGTTTTAGTTAATTTGTCTTTTTGTAAAACTCTAAAAAAACTATAGATAATGTTAGACATTTTTTACAAGAAATTTATCTTTCACAAAATTGGTCAATAAAAATTATTCTATATAATAATCGATTTCAAATTAGTATTACACTAGGTGTAATATAACACAATTAAATTTTTATATAGTCAGCCAATCGTTTTTCGATGATAACTCACCATCCACAGCCCAATTTGGATAATCACTGTTAGATGCGTCTCGACGAGCTCTACAACTTTCAATTAGTGGACATATATAATTAACTTAGTAAGAAAAATACTTTTAGATAGAAGCACGCCACATTTCACCATTCTCCAATTGACAGGTAGATTATAAATTAATGAATTTGGTTGTAGGAAATATATAAATTAAATATATCCTGTAAAAATATCTATAATTTTTTAAAAACTATATACAGTTTTTTAAATCATATATATGGATTTGCAAATCACTCCAAAATTTTTTGACACACTTGAATTTGACTATTACACAATGCAGAGTACATCAAATAGTTGATATCTGATTATATGCACTGTAATCAATATCGACCATTTGATACCAGATAATCTAGTGCAATAGTAGTATATAGCAATTTAAAACTGCTATTGCAAAATTAGGTTAGCTGTGCGGTGCAATTGCACTAAAACCAGAAACATGATGTAAATATTATCTTGCTCAACTGGTTATCAATCAACTTTTAGGTGAAAAATATCTTTACTATATGCTTCTCTTCTCTTTATTTGTTATAGTTAAAAGACTAGCTTTTGCTCTTTCTATTTATATTAATTCTGCAATTATATATATTGTGTAATACTTATAATTCTCTAATTTTACTTTTTTCATTGAAACGAGAATTTACGGTAAATTTAAGCTTAATTCTAATGTCGATAACTAGAATTAATTTGTTTGTGAAATCTGATATTAAAATAAAACAAACTTGTTTGTGAATAAATTGATTGTAAAATAATCTTAAATTCTCTGTGAACTAAGTTGTCTGTAAAGTAATTTTTGGTGAGTTGATACAACTGAATAGAATATTAAGTAAAAACTCAATAAAATCGAAATAAATCATAATAAATACAATTTGAATCTTAAGGCAGTCTAATAGTGATTCTAATATATATTACTGTGTTCTCAGAATAATACAAATACCAAATCTGGTGTTATGATCAGTTAAGAATATGATGAAATTGGGCCAGTTTAGTTTGATCATGAACAAATTGTAATTAAGGTCAAATGGTTTAAAACGATAACCAACTTATAATTACGGGTATAAGGGTCCTCATATTAATATGAACCATATTATAGAAATACTATCTACAACCCTACTTGTTCTTTTCTATAGCAAAACCAAACTTTTTAATTCATATAGGAGCTTAAATCACTATCCAAACAGGTAATCAAATCTCTAAATGAGTAATTGATCAGCCATCTGGAGATTTGATTACCAGTTTGACACGTTTGCAGTATTGTCACTTGGACATTTTTTGGACATTTTGGATATTTTTTCAAATTAAAATTACTTAAAATTTTATTAAGATAATCTATTTTAATTTTTTCACTAATGAGTCCAGCACCTAAAAAAATATATAATTATATATTTTTTTAAATTACTTTATTGATTAGTTAAACATGTGACATAGGCTTGGACGATTTTGGACAATCTTGGACGTTGGATAAAAAACATAGTATAGATACGTCCAAGTGACAACACTGCATTTGGGGCTTTGATCACCCGTTTGGAAATTCAATCATCCAACTATGCCAAAATAAGAAATAAATAATAGTAAAATAACAATACTAACTAAAAATAGAAAAAGTTGAGCGTAAATGTCAAAGAGTTATTAGTCATACAGAACTAATATCTAACTCAAATAGTAAACACAAAATTTCGTAACTTTCTCAAACACTTCGATCACAATTTCACACTTTTATTGAAGTACACGTTCAATATCTCTCTTTATTACTCTCTTTTTGCTCATAAAGGGTCTAAACCCTCGCTTACAATACTTTTTTTATTTATATTTACATTTGTATAATTAAGCTATATGACTATCTATTTGCATATGATTACTTATTTGTACTACCCTTACAAATGCTTTACGACTCACTATCATTATATGGCGTATTTAATTTAAATAACTCCATTATACAATTGATCATCGATCACGCCATTTATTATACCTGATCTTTGCCCCGATCTCTCTCCGATCTCAATCAATCATAACATCATGTGTCTTACTCAATTCATATTGACGTATCCCTGTTGCAACTCTCACTTTGTTATGCATTTCATTATCTATTTGGATCCCTTTTACTAAATACAAGGGCTCACCAAAAACTGTATGACACGAGCTGGACCCCCATTGGTCCTCGTTCTCAAGGGCCACATTTTTATGACTAATTTCAACTTTATCATCTCGACATTCTTCACCCCAGGTAAATAACCTTTTTACTCTATTTCTAGTTATTGGATCACGTAATTCACTTCCATCTAACTCACTTGCCCATACTCTCCTATTTCTCGAACTTTGTATAGCCCATCCATCTATAATCCAATTTTCTTGACATAGTTTCCAACGTAGAGTCGTATATCAATACCATATTACCAACTTGGTAAGTTTCTTTGACCTTTGCCTTTCGATCATGCATCTCTTTCCACATTTGTCTAATTTCATCCTTCTCCAATTGCGCATTTCTCAAATCATCTACCATTCCTTTTATTTGTCTAGTACGATACTCCAGAAGATCTATCGTATCCCATTTCTTCCTCGCGATGTATGCTTGATAACTTTCCAACATTAACTGGATCGGTGACATAGCGTCACGCCCATATACCAATCGAAATGGCGAGTATCCCAAATCGCTAACCGTTACATTTATAGCCCAAATGGCACTTCTAACATATTTGTGCCACTTATTTTGTTTCTCCGCATATATCTTTCGTATAACTCTTGTAAATTTTTGCACAATACGTTCTGCGCACCCATTCGCTTCTGGATAGTAACTTGCTACAAATCTTTGATCAATATTCAATCTCGTTGCCAATTCTGCTAACACATTGTTTTTGAACCCTGTTCCTCTATCAGAAACTAATACAGCAAAACACCCATGTCAAGTAATAACCTCGTCCCAAATAAATTGAGCGATCATATTCGCATTTTTCTTTCTCAAAGCCTTTCCTTCAATATAACCCGTCAACTTTTTTACAGCCAGAACTACGTGCTCATGACCTCCACTTGTCCAAGGTAATGGTCCCAGACAATCGATATATAATTTATGGAATATCCAACTAGTTGCAGTTATGTGAATTGGTTCTTTCACCAATTTGATTGCACACTTCTGACACTCCATACATGCCCTAACATATTTCTTCGCATCGTCATATACATTTCCTGATGCCCAGCAATAATTAATCAATATTTTCTTTGCTGTACTATCTATGCCTCTATGCTCTTTTTCTGCAGTTCCATGGTGATTTGCCTTTAATATCTCGAGTTTTTCTTCCTCTTCAAATATAACTCTTTTCGGTGGTATACCTTCTTTCGATCTTTTGTATAAATGTTCTCCGATTATACAGTATCATTTTATTTTTTTTTTAACCGTGGTAAGTCATGCGACTTTATATTTCTCTTCTATGTAAATTCTTGTAGATATTTTTTTATCCGCACTAAATCTTGTGTTCTATTTTCAAATTTTCCTACTCTTATTATTAGTCCGTCTACGAATTCTTCGTCCTCAGACCTTTCTTGTACTCAGTCTTCCGGATATCTTGACATATCGTCAGCATTCCCATGACGCTGGCCATTTTTATAACTGACCTCGAACTCGAATGCTTGCAAAGCTAAAACTTATCTCATTAGTCATCCTTTTAATACTGCTTTGTTAAACAGCCACTCAAGGGCTTGATGATCTACACCTACATTAAACTTCGTCCCTCCTATGTACTGCTCATTGGAATTACAACTGAATACAATCGCTAAACACTTCTTCTCTGTGATGTATAATTGATTTCATGTTTATTAAGCTTCCTTGAGTCAAATGTTATAGGTCTCAAATCTCCTTTTTCATCCACTTGTTCTAGTACCGCTTCGACCGATACATCACTTGCATCTGTATACAGGTAATATAGTCTTTCTCCTGTTTTCGCCTTACTCTATTCAGGACCTTTTAATATTACCTCTGTTAACAACATTTCTTTCAACTTTTTAAATGCTTGTTTTTGTTCTTCGCCCTATACAAATTTGCTAGCCTTTTTTATTAAATCGGATAAAGGTCTAGCTACGCCACTAAAATCTTTCACAAACCGGTGATAGTACCCTACCATCCTGTGAAACAATCTTATTTCATGACAATTTCAGGGTTCAGGCCAGTCTTGGACTTTCTTTAAGCCCTTCTTATCGACTTTTATTTCTTCTTTACTAAATATAAAGTCCTTGTAGGCTATGTAACATTTCTTTGCCGCAAAAGTCAACTCTGCCTCCTCGAAAGTTTTTGCCAGATTCACGAATACCTCAACATGTTTTTCAAGACTTCCATCGGTCCATAGTCCTATGTCATCTTGATATGCAGCCGTCAACCTTTTCTATTTGTCATCCTTCAATATTAAATCCCTCAGCCTTTGGAATGATTCACTGGCATTCTTGAGGCCCATACACATCACCGTGTATCGTAAGACACCCAAAGTTGTCGAGATGGCTACTTTGTCACAGTCTTCTTCCCGTATGCGTATCTGCCAATAGTTTTTAAATGCATTAACACTAGAGTACCACTCATGGCCTGCCGCTTGTTCCAATATATCCCAGATAATTGGTAATGGATAACTATCCTTCATGATATACTTATTTAACGGCTTCATATTTCCCACCGCTCGTATACGGTCCATTCCACCTTCTTTCTTATCCACCGGAAAACACTTATATGAGTATGGCCCATTACCTTCCTTCAATAATCTATATTTAATCATTTCTTTCAGGTGATCTTCAAATAACTGTGCCTTTTCTGGATTATTGATCCTAATTGGTCTTAATCGTACTTGCGGTATTTCAGCATCTCCTGTTCTAACCTCGTACTCCACCAAATTAGTCTGTCCCAATTCTGACAGATAAAATGCAAATACCTTTGGCACTTTCTGTACCAACCGCTCAACCACATATTGCTTTTCCGATGAAGAAAGATTCAGTCCAATATTAAGAATATTTACGTTATCCATCGTTACTCTTTGTATCACTAATCCCAAACTTAGTGTCGGTATCTCTTCTCCACGTGCCTTTTGAGTCAGGTAATTGGCATTGTGCTACTCCAAAATCTTTACATTCAAAACTCTTTTCCAAGGCGTATACTTCATTATTTACTACCCAAAAACTACGTACTGCTACCACTCTATTCACATCCTCTTCTTCACTCTCCCATTTCTCATCACACTCGTCATCCTCCTCCTCTTCCTTTCTAACCCAATTCTGCAGCACCACCGATATTAAAAATGATGATTTTTGATTCTTAGAAGACACAGAACACCAATACTAATTTTTTTTCCAATATAGGTCACACTGTGCTCTAGCTATCCACGGCATTCCTAGTAAAACGTCAAAGCTCGCTGTTTCTATGACATAGAAGTCTTGATTCGTTACTACTCCTTCAACTTCAACCTTTACCTGCGGGACATATCCCACAAATTCACTCACATGATCATCTGCCATTTGGCCCTTTCCGTATGCATTTTCCCAAGTAAGTTACTTTTTCCTTGTATATCTTTCATGCATGAGGTTTAATCTTGATCCAGGATCAATAGGCATATTGATTTCCTTTCCATTTATTAAGGCTGGCCAAATCGGTACGAATTCATCCTCTTTTCCTCCTTTCTTCTGTCCTTGTACAAATCATATATGAACATCGGTCTCCATTATATCCACTTCTTTTCTCTTACGGGCTAATGCCTTTATAATTTCATTCCTCGCTTTAGGTAACCATTTAAACAATTATCCCAATGAAATATTAATCTTCAAATCAGCAACGGTTTTCAAGATATCAAGATCATCCGTTAATTCTGTTAAAGGTATGTACATGATCGAACCTCCAATATCTTTACCTCGATTATCAGGTGCTGGATCATCCGGTGGTATTTCGGCTGCTCTTCTGACTCTTCCTTTCTTATTTGATCCTTCTACTATCATAGGATTTTGTTTTTTTTTCCTAGCCTCCTAATATCACCTGTAGCATTTTTCCCATCAACCACTTCAATCATTAGGTATTCCTCATTTCCTTTCTCCGCTTCAAATTCTACTAATCGCACGTTCAGACATTTTCCTTTTTCACCTTCTTTCACCCCTTGCGGATCCTTCTTACTACTTTCATCAAACTGTCCCTTAGTCAACTTATTCAGACAATCACGTAAAATGTGACCATTCTGTTGACAGATGTAACACCACACTGAACTACATTCACCTCGAGATGGTTCTTCCTTAACAGTAAAATTTTTCGCTGCTTTTACTGCTTTCACCAACTCTTTCACAGTCTCTTTTATCTCCTGTATATCATCATCCGCTTTCTTTTCAACTCGACTTATTTTCAAGCCTTGTATAGCATTAGTTAATTCATCAACATGATCTTCTTTGCTATCTCCATGTAAAGCTTTCACCACCTTTTGTGCATCATATTCATTGTCCTTGTTATACCTCTCAATCTTCACTGCCCACTCCCTTGCCTCCTTATAGTTGGATGGGAAACGTTCAACCTTCGATTGATATTCTTCTTTTAAGCCAGCAATAAACCACTTTCGTTTTTCTCTATCTCTAATTGTATCTCTGACTACGTGGGCACGTGTGTCAAATCGATTACAATATCCAACCACCGATTCATTTTCTTCCTGTTTAACCTTCATCAACCTTGAAACTTGTTCTTCTATATGATATCTAGTTTTTGTAGCTTTTATCATATTGGCTTTTAGGTCGGTTCAGGTTGTTGACACCTTCATCAATTCCCATACCCATACCCTGGCCTTATCAGCAACATGTAGACCAACCAACTTTTTCTTACGATCATCATTCCACTGCTTCGACTCTTCATACATTTCAAAGTCGAAAATGAAATCTTCGATATCCTCATCTTCGTTGCCATGGTAATATGGTATCGCTAACACATCCTTGGTCGTTATTGTTGATCACCTTTCATATGATAATATTTATTCTATTTACTGTTTTTGTTTATATATATTTTATGTCACTCGCTTGTGGTTATTATTTGTATATATATTACACGTTTGCTTGCAGAGTTTGTTGTACCCAGGTCCTTCTCTGTCAAAGAGTTAATAGTCACACTGGAACTAATATTTAACTCAAACGGTAAACACAAAATTTCGTAACTTTCTCAAACACTTCGATCACAATTTCACACTTTTATTGAAGCACACGTTCAGTATCTCTTTTTATTACTCTCTTTTTGCTCGTAAAGGGTCTAAACCCTTGCTTACAATAATTTTTTTATTTATATTTACATTTTGTATAATTACGCTATATGACTATCTATTTGCATATGATTACTTATTTGTACTACACTTACAAATGCTTTATGACTCACTATCATTATATGGCGTATTTAATTTAAATAACTCCATCATACAATTGATCATTGATTACGCCATTCATTATACCTGATTTTGCCCTGATCTTTGTCCCGATCTCGATCGATCACAACATCACGTGTCTTACTCAATTCATATTGACGTATCCCCGTTGCAACTCTCACTTTGTTATGTATTTCATTATCTATTTGGATCCCTTTTACTAAATACAAGGGCTCACCAAAAACTGTATGACAGTAAAACACTGGTATGCTCATACACGAACAGTAGAAGTATGTTATACCAGTACAGCACATTGAGATGTGAAATGATAGCTTTTTAATGCCTAACCAAATATAAGATTTTTCAAACGATATTCTAGATAGCAGGTAACCATGCGCCCCATCAATTTGTGGACTACGTTTCTGGTATTATTAAATAATTTGGACAGCAAAAATTCTAACTAAATATTTACGAAAAATGGAAATGTCTATCAACTTTGCGTGGCCTTCTAACAAAATAACCAGAAATGCAAAAAAGATCATAATCAACTTTGCAATAATAAAACCCTAACCACGTATTCATACACATAAAGCCTTAACACGCTAAGAAATTAGACGCTCGAATTACTGTTCAACAGCATTTAAGATGGTCTATGCGATAATAGACATGTGAAAATTAAGCATCAAGACGGTCCCTGCGGTGATAGATAGGTGAAAATTAAGCACCAAGTAATATATAGCATCACGTGGACCATCAGATCCAAGATTTTGCGGAGTAACGACATTTTGATTGCCGTAAAACCATCACTCCGTGATATTTATCACTATGTTTCTGGTATTTTTTGAATTACATATTTGACAAATAAAGAACTGAAACTAGTATATAAGATAAGCAGTATTTTTATTTATTCTTTTTCTTGTTTGTTTCTTTTTTTATTTATAATTCTTTCTTTTCTTTTATTAATTTTTTTCTTTTCTTTATAGCTTTTTGTTGAAATAAAACTTGAAATTGAGCTAGAAATAATTTGGAGCAGACAAAAAGTGAACTGGCATATATACCAGTTTTAATTATTCTTTTCTTGTTTGTTTTTTTTTCATGTCACTAATTCTTTTCTTCTTTATAGCTTTGTTATAGTGAAATACGAAATTGAGCTAGAAATATAGATCTGAACAATTAAAAACTGAAACTAGTATATAATAAGATAAGTGCCAGTTTTACTATTTTTCTTGTTTATTTCTTTTTTTTTTTTACTAACTCTTCTTTCTTTTGTAGCTTTTGCTACAATAAAACGTGAAATTGAGCTAGAAGCAGAAACTGGAGCAGGTGGAAAGTGAAACTAGTATATAATAAGATAAGTACTAGCTTTATTATTCTTTTTCTTATTTGTTTCTTTTTTTTTTGCTTTACTAACTTTTTTTTTCCTTTTTAGCTTTTTGTTACAATAAAATGCAAAATTAAACTGAAAATAGAAATTTGAAATAGGTAAAAAAATGAAGCTAGTATATAGTAAAATAAGTATCAGTTTTGATTATTTTTTTCTTGTTCATTTTTTTTTTTGCTTTACTAATTCTTTTTTTTTTGCAGTTGCATTACAATGAAATGTGAAATTGATTTGGAATAGAGATCTGGATGGGTGAAAAACTGCACTGGTATATAATAAGTACCAGTTTTAACTATTGTTTGTTTCTTCTTTTTTGCTTTATTAATTCTTTTCTTCCTTTTGCATCTTTGACATAATAAAATGTGGAATTGAACTAAAAACAGAAATCTGGAATAAGTGAAAAAGTGAACCTGGTATATAAAATAAGTACTAGGTTTAATTATTTTTCTTGTTTGTTTCTTTTTTTCACTTTACTAATTTTTTCTTTTTTTTGTAGCTCTGTTACTATAAAAAATGAAATTGAGCTGGGAATAAAAATCTGAACTAGAAGCAAAGCTAAAACTAGTATATAAGTACCAGTTTCAATTTTTCTTTTTATGTTTCTTTATTTTTTACTAATTATTTTTTTATAGCTTTATCAAATATAAAAATTTATTTATTTTAATTTTTTTTTATGTTTGCAAATATTAAGGCTAGGGTGCGGGACAGGTCGGGTCAGGTCAGGTTCATTTAACCCCGACCTGAACCCAATTAAAACCCGACCTGTACCTGATCCGTCATAAAAATTTTTTATTGGGTTTGGGTCGGGTCCATTCCAAAACCTGACCTGACCCGTCTTTGACCCGACCAAACCCAATCATTTTTATACTCACATAAATTTGATCAAGGATGAGTGAAAAGTAACTAGACAGTGGCTAATTACTATGATTATTATTTTAATTAGGGTAACTGCACGACACAGTCACACTAAAACCAGGAACGTTATATGTATAAGTACATCTTAATATTAATATTTTCTAAAATAGAAGATTACTTACATTATTCTGTTTTCTTTTTTAATAAAATCGGGTAAATCGAATAGATTGGGTAAGATACCAGAAATGTAGTTATGCCGGAGCGTATGGTTAACGCATCTAGAATGGTGTCAGCAAAATCTTGCATTTGATTAGGCATATGTTAATGTGCTGTGCTAGTAAATACTGTTATATGAGCATACCGAGTTAGCTATAATATTATATGAAACGAAATCAGGCGTAGCAACCAATGACGGTTTATTTGGCAGACGAAAGCTCTGAAGGATCACAGGGTAATTATTTTTACATGACACAATTAACAAAGCATCTGGTTTTGAATTTAATATGTTAACCTGGACCACGAAGGGGCTCAGGTTGCGAGCACATTAAATTCAAAGCCAGATGCACTGTTATTGGATGCGAAACATCCAGTAACAGATTTATTTTCCTTTTCTTTGTAACAAAGAAATCACTTAGCATAATCGAGTCTATTTGGTGTATAATTAGTACTTATACATATAACGTTTCTGGTTTTAGTGCAACTGCGTCGCACAGCTACCTATGTTTAAAATTATATCGGGTATGATTGGGTTTTACAGGTCAATGAACAGAAACCTGAACCCGACCCAATACTTTAATAGACCCGACCCAAACCTGACCCGATTTATTAACGGGTCAATAATTTGAACCCGACCCGTGTCTAAACCTGACCCGACCCGCGAAATTTCGGGTTAAACCTGACCCATCCCGTATCCTAATTAAGGTTAATGAAAAGGATGAGCTATATAGTCATATAGTAATTATGTTGTAAAAGAATCACAAGTGCAAAAATATATAATAAATTAATTTTTTTCAAATAAAATAAAGTTTTTAATAAATTATTTTTATTATTTATATAATAATAATAATCATGATATATATCAGTTTATAAAATTTTTTAATAAATAAAAATAGTTACAAAGTTATTTACCAATCTGAATTAATATATGTAGCAAATCCAAATTAAATATGTATTTTGAAACACAAACTAAATTGTATCATGAAACCCAAGTAAATACATATTGCAAAATCTAAGCTATATAGAGGGAAATCAATAGAAAAGAGACGAATTATTTTTAGTATTTTGTAAATTTTAAATTAAAATATCTTAACAACTACCATATCAAATTTAATAAAATAGTTTTGTTTTAATTCTATAACTATTTAAAATTAAAATAAAAAAAATATTTTAAATTTAGTTAAGTAGTTGTTAAAGTTATTTTAACTTAAAGTTGCAAAAACTTTATTTAAAAAAAATTTGTCTCTTTTCTATTAATGTCCTCATATACTCATACTAAAATTTATTTTATAAAACCCAAGCTAAATACCAAATACTAATACTAAATGTATGTCAAAATATATCACAAAGCCCAAACCAAATATATGTTGCAAAATCTAAACAAAACTAAATATGTATTGCAAGAACTAAACAAAAGTTAAATGCACATTGTTGAGATCTAAACAAACTAAAAAGTTAAACTTTGTAAAGTTAAATTTTTAAAAATTGAAAAAATTTTAATTGAAAATTAACTTTACTTACTTTTTATTAAATTCTAAAAAAACTCATGGGTTATGAGGTAGGCTCATAGGTTTTAAGGTAGGCTTATGGGTTTTATTATATTCTCTAGGAGAGACAATATACTTGACATGTGATTTTGGGGTACATTTTTTATTTACCTCCAATCAACATTTGACTTTTTGCAGATTATTGTATATTTTGGGAACTAATTTTAAAGTCCCAATTTTCCCAAATTGGCAGATATGTTATTATACTAATTTAGCACTTAAGATAAAGTCAAGCAAGTATTTTTATCTTAATACCAAAAACAATTTATTAATTTTAAAGAGACATAAATAATTCTGTGGTCTATAAACAAGGCATTGTGCATTATATACTATAAGAATTTTTTTCTGTTGTTTAACTGAGACCTTGCTTTTTTTTATTTATTAAGTTGATAATTTATTACATGCAGAAAAGAAGTTAAAATCATATATTACAACTCTATGAGAAAAAGATGATTCAGGCTTCATAGTGGCCTTCTGCTACCAACAATCTTTACCTGAGGCCTAATTATTAGCTGAACAAAGTTATTTTATAATAACCTTTCAGACTTTATAATAAAAATTGTTAACATCGATAACCTGTCCTGACTAACTGGCCCAGGTCACAGTATGTTAAACAAAAAGCAGTCATATGATCCGTACTGCTTGATATAGAGCTTCTAGAATCTTCTTCCAGTGGTTTCCCTATAAGTCTCGCACGTCCTTCCACGTTACTTGTTTCCAAGCCACTCCAGATGATTGTATCCAATATGGTAGGTGCCTTTCCTTTTTGGAAGCAGTAAGCACTGCAAATCTTTTGGAGGGGGTACGCCAAATTGCCCACTTTTTGAAAATTCTTTACAAACCAGCGACACCAAAAAAAATTCACTTGTAACTGTAGTAGAGACAGTGGCTCTTCCCGTATAGTCCAATATCCATCAGAGAGCCGCCAAAAACTTCTCAATATATGGTGAGTGATAAACTCTAAGCTTGTCAGCAGGTAGTCTATGAACTTTACCTCTAAACGACAGTGCTGGTTTTGTGGTGAGTGACAAACTCTAAGGCTGTTAGCAGATACTCAGTTAACTGTATCCCTAAATAACAGCTACCGGTTGCATGTTTCCTTGGTTTTCCTACTGTTTCTTTGAGACTATTCTTCTGAAGTGTTAGCATTTTGTTGGTACAAGTAATTAGCGGATAGAGTTACGGATGATTTTTACTATAAGATTTTTTTTCTTGTTAGGGATCTACTTTACCATATGTTCTAAAATAAAATACATTTTTTGGCAAAAAATTATACAAAAAAACATGATAGCTTATTTTTGAATAGTTAAATTTCTTAAAAAATTAAAAAACATACTAATAAAAGTTGTTCAAATAACAACAAAATTATGAAATATATTTTAATGTCCTGAACAATTTAATTTTTTTAAGGTAAGGTCTTGCTTATATCTTTATTAGTGTTCTATACAATTTTACTTAGTGTCACTTTTGCGATTTACTTAGTAAAATTTAGACTTTTGTATATAGCAGCTGTTGGCAAATTTTTTAAATTTTCAAAAAAATGAAAAGTGGCTTATTTATAGTACAGGTAGTATCTTATTTTCAAACAATCACCAAGTCCAGTTCTTTTTTTGATCTTTATTACAAAATAGATTAGCTTATAAGAAGCTTTAATAAATAATTTTAAATATATATAAATATGAATATTGGTTAATTAGATTCTATAATTTGTATTTAGTCAAAAATTGGTGACCATAATGTGGTTTATTATTAATAAAATTGTTAAAAAATCAAATTTTTATGTAATAGTAATTTTAAGTGATTTGTGACTATCATGAGGTTATTTTACTATATTTTATATCCATTATACAATATTGGGTGCTTAAATAAAGATGTGACTATATGGGGTGTGACTAGAGGTCTAACTATACTTTTAGATATGTCAATCTGTTAATTCATATGATAAATATCTGTTATGCTATATAATTAGCCAATAAAAATTTGTACTTTATATAATATAGAAACTATAATAATCCAATACAAACTAATTAAACCCAAACTCTGTATTGTAATTATTAAAATAGCATGCAAGTTTTGTATAAGAATTTTAATAGTAATTTATGATAGAAACCACAATAGTTTGATCAAACTCAACCTTAAAATGTATATTTGTCAAGTAGGTTTGTAACAGAATTTTCATAGTATTTTATAATAGAAATTATAGTAATTCTAATACCAAATAATTTTCTTTTCTTCTCTCTTTTTTTTCTCTTTTTTTATTCTCATTCCTCTTTTTTTTCCTTTTTTTTTTTTTTTTTTTTTACAATGATATATTTTAATCTAACATGTAACCTGGATCATATCAACAGGACCCAGAACAATCTATGTGAAGTCATATTTGAAAAATTGTTAATAGAGGCCTATTTTTTTAAAAAAAGGTTATATTTGAAAAGTAGGTATTGGAAAAAAAGGTTAAATTTGAAAACAGCTAAATGGCAAAAAAGGTAGAATTAAAAGAATGCCAATGGTGTAATTTTTATAAATCTTATAATTGAAATGTGCTAATAAAAATACAGGCTATAATAGTAACCCGGCAGGTAATAAATGCAAAAATTAAAAAATGCAAAAATTGAAAAAATGCAAAAATTGGATAAAAATTACTCAAAACAGAGGAGGGGTTTTTTTAAGTTTTTTTACATTTTAAAGAATATATTTGTAATCTATGTTAGGATATAGATCATATGGGCATAAGAAATTTTTTAAAATTTTTTTTGGTTCTTTTTTTTTTTTTTAGAAAGTGTAAGTATTTTTTTTTTTTTAGAAAGTGTAAGTTTGGTTTTCTCTTATTGTATATTAAAAAAGTCAAAGATGGTAAAAGTTTGATTTAATGTGTGAAATATAGCTTATATATACCAAACCAAAAGTGCTGACCAAAAAATTTTTACTATAATACTCAATATAACTTCGTATAGATTATTCAGGGTCCTAATTTAACATATCATAAGTTTAGTTGGAATATCAGATGAGCATCATAGAGCAAGTTGCTGAGCAAGACTACTCACAAGTCAGCAAGCACATTCCTAAGCATCTCATTCTTCTTATATTTCATTCTTTTGTTGTATCTTATATTTTCTTTCTTTCATTTCCTTTTATCTTTTTTTTTTGTTTCTCATCTTTTTTTTCTTCTTTAATCTTTTTTTTTACTCTTATTTTTTTCTTTTTTTTTTTTTTTTTTTTCTATTATCCTTTTCTTTCTTCTTTTCTTTTCCTTTTCTCTTTTTTTTTTTTTATTATCCTTTTCTCTATAATGACATTGTTGGAATCTAACACATTATAAGTTTTGTTGGAGTATCAGATGAGCATCATGGAGCAAGATGCTATGCAAGACCACACACAAGTCAGCAAGCACATCCCTAAGAATCTCACACTTTCATTCTTATATTTCCATTTTTCTGTTGCATCTTATATTTTCTTTCTCTTTTCTGCATTTTCTTTCTTTCTTTTCTTTTCTCTCTTTCTTTTCTTTTTTCTTTTTCTTCTCTCTTTTTCTTTTCTTTTCTCTTTTTTTTTCTTTTCTCTTTTTTTTTTCCTTTTCTTTTTTTTTCCTTTTCTCTTTTTCTTTTCTTTTTTTTTTTTTTCTTTTCTCTTCTATTTTCCTTTTTTCTCTTTTTCTTTCTCTTTCTTTTTTTTCATTAAATCAAAGATTGTGTTAGTGCATTGTGTAAGTGATAAACAGTAAAAGTAGTATTGTTTAATAAGGTATACTTACCAAATCATAAAATTTTAAATAGAGCTGCTAAAATTACTCATTCTATACTAAAGATCAATGAGTGTTGTAAGGCAAGTTGTTTTTTACATCCCATTTTCTAATTTCCCAAATACTTTATTTTTTTTATTTATTTATTAGTTTATTTTTATTTTTATTTTTTTTTTTTCTGGGAAGGGCTGGGATTATCCACGAAAGAGCCAGACCAAAGTCAGGCAGCGAAGAAAAAGCACTTATCAGTCCAAAAATTTTCTCTTAATCTTTTATATCTCATCTATTTCCATCTATTTCCATCTTATTCCCTAACTAACTATAACTATAATAGTAGCTTCATAATCGCATCTTTGAGGCTTTGCTACAATGAGAAAATCCTGACGATAATAACCTTAGCATGACTTTCGTCATGCGTCAGGTTAAAATCAAGTTCATTCGTTATGTATCTTTGAAAATAGGTTAAATGAGATGTGGATAACATGTGTTTGAGTCGCATACTGTGTATTACCAGAATAGTAAGTAATACATGATGGAAACCATAATAATTCCAACACGAACTAACTTAACGCTAACCCTGTATTGTGATTATTAGAATAGCACATAAGTTTTATCTGAGAATTTTTAACAGTACAGTAATTCATGATAGAAACCACAATAATTTAATCAAACTCAAAACGTATTATTCGTCGAGTAGGTTTGTAACAGAATTTTTTCATAGTAATTTACTATAGAAATTACATAATTCAAATACAAAATAATTCACCTTTTCATCATCACTGAATTAGTGAGCTCTGTAGCGGAATTTTAAAAAATCGAGTTTCGTTCATTATGGGCCTTTGTATCTTTTGAAAAGGGCGCCAGCGGCGCCCCACAACATTTGTATATATATATATTTAAACCCTCTAATCTTCTGCGCCACTAACAAATTTATTAAAAAAAGAATTTAAAAAATATATAAATAGATAAATATATATATTTTCTTATTTTTGTTAAGATTTTGAATTTTTTTTACAAGCAAAAAGAATACTAGAAGTGCATAAATAATAATTTTGCTTTATTTTGTATACAAAATTATTTTGACTTTTTTCTATTTTATTGTCAATATTTTGATTATTTTTTATTAAAAAAAAATTTTAGAGGTGAATTAATAATACTTTGACTTCTTTTTGCAAATAAAATATTTAATTTTTTTTTTTTATTTTTATTAATACAGTATTTTGGTTATTTTTGATTATATTTTACTGAAAAAAGAACCCTAGAAGCATAAATAAAACTTTGTTTTTCGTTTCAATCAAAAAAAATTTTTTAAGAAAATGATAAATGATTTGTGGCTGATAATCTAATTTACATATCCTTGTAAAGCATTAATTTAATTGTTTATTTAATATTAATTATTATTATAGTAATTAATAAGTATTAAATTAAAATAATTTTTTTATATGGATTAAACAAACATTTGTAAAGCATTAAATTAAATAAATACTTATAAAATATTTAAAATTAATGCTTAATTTACATTACAATTTAATTTTTAAGTGCTTTAAAGTATTAAATTTAAGTACTTATATAAAGTAGTACCATTTCAGGTTGCAATTGTTACAACATTGAGATGAATTTCAAAAATGACGCGTTATCGAGACGACCAGAAAACTGACCGTACACGAAATATTACATATCAAAATTATTCTGCTACGGTAAAAATATAAATTTTTCACTTACAGATTTCACACTGCAACGATCAAATCATCTTAGATACTTATGAATGTATTGTAGTATAATATTAAAAACAATTTTATTTCGATACGAATTTTTAAACTAAAGCACGAAGTGATTTTTCCCGCGCGTTCTGTCGACAAATTTTGTCACACGTAGTTACGTAATTATTTACATCACATTTCTGCATTTGAGGATCATACGTATTTATGATAACCAAAAAAGAACTTTTAACATGTTTGATGTACATCCATGATAGTATATATATGATTTTTTGTTATTATGTCATGTTATTGTCATAAAAAATTTGATGTCAAATTCTTCATTTTCTAAAGCTAGATCTATGTCGGCAAGACCCAAGTAACTATATTTAAAGATAATAATAATTTGCTTTCATTGTTTATACCTTTATTTAATATTATATTTTTACTGTTTTAATAAAAGTCATCATCATGTTCAAAAGAGAAAAGTTCGTGCTGATTATTTATGTGGGTTGAGATATCGACACTTGATCCCTCGACCCGTTGATCCTCCATTAGATCTAAAATGGAAACCCGATCTTGAAAGAATAACTGATATCAATCGAACTTCACGTACTTTTCGATCAAAACTTCTTCCTTTACTTATTAATGAACCTGATTTAGGGATGGTATATGAATTAAGTACTATTCCTAATGCATTTCACGGAGATGATTGTAGTTAGTTAAAAATTCTTTATATGTTTTGTAACTTTTAAAATTAATAATTCTATATTTAATTTTTTTTATTTTTAATTGATAGACGTTAATCCCAAAAAAATAGGACATCTCGACCCTAAAGATACTTATTTAGTTGTTCCACCCAAAGATCATGTTATGGGTGTAGCTCGATTGAAAAGAAATTCCAATGGTCCTAAACCATGGTTACGTAATACGCAATATATTAGTGCATCTGAATCCGTATATCGAGCTGACAATACTGATAAAACCATGGAAAGTCGGTGAGCATTATTTATGCTTAATTTATTATTAATTATTATTATTATTATTATTATTATTATTGAAATTTTTCACGATCAAACTTTTTATATCTATAGCATGGCCACTAGAAAAATTAATCAAATGGATTTAGAACAAAGTCCCCAACAACAAATTGCTGCAATTGAGGAATCCTTTAGAATCGCAAATGATCCCGAATTTCTTAATAAACTTGAACATCCCAAAAATCCGAAAGCAAAACCAGTAGAAATTCTTCCTATACTTCCTGAATTTGAATATAAACATGTTGTGGTTGCACAATCTAGCTTTGATGGTGACCCTTGGGAAGGACTTCCCTTGGAAGACGATGAAGTTAGTTCATGTTATGATATATTTTAATTATCTTTTAAAAATTTTCACACAGGTTTATTATTTTTAGGAACGCGGGAAAAATCGACAGAAACGAATTAGTAAAGCATTGATTAACCCTGTGGTGTCTGGTGACGATAAATTCTTGATGTTATACGTTCCATCTTCAGAAACTGCTGATAGATTATCAAATCTTGAATCATATGATGACTGTAAAGGAGTTTGTATAATTTTTTTAAATTATATATATATATTTATATATAGGTTGATTTTATACATATCTGATATGATATTATAATTATTTATTGATTATATCAATATTCTATAGCATTACTATTATAAATGGGTTAGAGACTATGTTATAGATATGAATTCGCTTCCAAAGAATTCTCAACTTTTGTTTATGGAACGTTATGTTGACGAAGATGTAACAAAAGAAAAAGTTATGGTCTACGTTCCATTTGCTGTCAGATGGAACATGAAACGTCGCCGACAAACTGTATGTAATGTTTTTTAAATATAATATTTCATTATATTTTCTCCGTTACTTATCAATTTTATTTATCATACAGGAAAGATTCCGAGTACCAGAAAATTATGGAAAAACGACTTTTTTAAAATATTCTTACAGAGCTCTTAAGGATGATCTGGAAAGTCAAGTGGGATTATTGGTTGATGAAAAACTCAATGAAAATGAAATTAAGCGTATCGTGAAAAAAAGAGAACATATTGAACATCCGAATGATAAATACGATGAAGGTGAAATTGATCATATGATAGATATGATAGCAAAAAAACAACGTATTTACAAAGAGAGTAATCAGAATGATGAACATCAGAGTGATGAACATCAGAGTGATGAACTTCCGAGTGATGAACTTCCGAGTGATGAACTTCCGAGTGATGAACTTCCTAGTGAAGGATTGACTGAAGGTGAAAATGATCATATCATAGAAAAAAAAACAACATATTGAAAAAGCGAGTAATGAACGTCCTAAAAATACCAGCGAATTAAAAAATGATTTTCAAAGGTTTAGACGTTAATTAATTAATTAATTAGTTAGTTAACGTTATACGTAATGATATAATAGATTTGATATACATTAAAGTATATCACCAATTTTGGCCCAAAAGGAAATTTTTCATTTAAATTTTATTTTTAGATGTACATACGTACGTACGTACGTACGTAGTGATTTTAACCCGATACCAAAGCTATATAATCAGTCGTCCTTAACCGAATACAATCAATTAACCAAGATTATGTGGCTTACCTGGCCGAATATTTGAAAACGGACTTCAGGCTTTTGATTATCTAAATATTTGATCATGAAAGTTTCAATTCCGAATCATTAAATTTAAAAACTTGAGTAAGGTTTAATGCCTAAATCTTCGAAGTTCACAAATATCGGTATAATATAGCCACAAAATTTGTTTATTTAAGCGTAGATTTCAACTCAGCATTATAATTCACAATTATAAACCAAACGAAAAGAGATATATAAAAATTGATTTTCAGATCTTTTTTTTTTTTTGCAGCACCTAGCCCATATAATAATTAATCAATTTGATATTTAAAGCAATGATACAGTATATATAAGACATTGCATATCATATAAGGCTTTCTGTAGCGAAGTTCTATTTATAAACTACCATTATTTGAATATTCATTGAAAAAGGAATCTTCTATGTGTAATATATGCGGACAATATAAAACCTACCAGTATCCCAAGGTTTCGATTATGAAACCATTTTTGGGTTTCTAACAAAAAAAAAATTTCTTGCGAAAATTTTGCCACCCTATCCTAGCCATAAGCAAGGGTTTAGTTTTTCGTTTTTCAAGCTGTTTTGATTGGCAAGTTACATGAATTTGCATAATAAGCACACCGAAAAAAAATAGTTTATCGGTGATTTGGATGTTGGTACGTTATAAACTATTAGTTAGTTATAATAAATAAACTGTAGTTTATTTTAAAATTATATTTAATTACAGTTAGAGATGTGAACTATAAACTATCAATCAGATTATTTTTTATTTATTAAAACATAATAAAGTTATTTACAAGATTGAATCGAGTCAAATTTCGATCTTGCTAATGCAAAAATGAAACCAAAACTCATATATCTCGCCTTTTTATATTAATTCACGATCATTCAAAGTTTTACTGCGGAAATTCAGATTCGGATTATCGTGAGTCAACAGTATTTCTAGAGTTTTTGATATTAGATAAAGCACAAAATATGGCTACGATGATGGCTTTTAAATAACTACTGACCAAATTCTATGAAATTCTTTTTTTTTTTTATTTTAATTCTAAGTTTGTAGAATTAAAATAAAAAAAATTTTTTATTGAATCTGGATCAGTAGCTTTTGAGAAATATTGATTGAAAGTTAAAAATAATTTAGCCGCAGCATCTCTTTTACAAACGTCTAAATTTTAGAACAGAGATTACTCGACATATATTTGATCAAATTCGGTCAAAATTTTTCTATTTTGATTCTGTGATTATGAATCAAAATTAAAAAAATTTGATCGAATTTAACTAAATATGTGTCAAGTAGTGATACCGTAGAATCTCAAGGCATTGGGATAAACCGTATCGTAACTAAGTTATAACTCGTAACACTTTATTTTCGTATGTGCCGTATTATTTCGATATGCTATACTTTATATTTTTTAATACCATAATGTTCATGTGAAGCCTGCATTAAATAATTTCATTATTAAAATATTTCGCTAAAAAAAAAAATTCAAATGAATCACTTTTTTATTTATAATACATAATATTTTTAACGATAATAGTCTATTTACAGTACGTAATTTAAAGTTCGTTATATTAAAAGTTAGGGAATTAGTAAATAGTGCACCCTGCACTGCAGTGCACCCCTATAGATAATTAGAGTTAGAGTTAGGGTTATGGTTAGGGTCAGGTTAGAGCTAGGGTTAGGCTATAGTAAAAGTTAGAGTTAAAGTCAAAATTAAAGTTAGGATTAGAGTTAGGATTAAGATTAGTACAGAATTGCGAGAGAATCATTTTTTGTTAATAACGCAACAGGGGTTACCCTAGTAAAATTTTGAGTAACATAAAAGGGGTGCACTGCATTTTCGTTACAAAATCCTAAAAGTTATATTAATTTTAAGTACGATTTTATTTAAAGTTACGTCACTGATTAAAATTACGTAGCATATTATTAAGCGACACAATGGGATTTTGCCTCAACTGTAATCGTATCTCCGTATCTCGAAAAATTCATTAGGACGATTTTACGGCATCAATATAGTCGAATAATCTTCGTTCAAGGTTTTAGTATCAGTAAAAGAAATGCTGCGGCTAAATTTTTCTTTAACTTTCATTCAATATTTCTCAACTATCTATCCAAATCCGATGAATTTTTTTTTTTTAATACAGTATTAATTCTACAAATTTGTAGAATTAAAATATAAGAATTTCATAGAATCTGGATAGGTGGTTGTTGAAAGAAATATATTGTTTTATTTAAACTTTAAATAATGTTTCTCAACAATTATCTATAAACTCTGAAACTTTAAATAATGTTTCTCAACAATTATCTATAAACTCTGAAATATTTTATTTAAAATTTAAAAATTTGTAAACATTTCATCAAATTTGGATAGTTTAGTGTTTTGACCCGGGTGACAGCCACCCGGGTCACCCGCATTTTTATAATTATTATAATTATGCACTATTCTGCATCCAAAATTCATATTTTATGCACGATTATGCTAAGAGTTTTTAAGTTTTTCAGAGTTTTAGTATAGGCCCACGTTCGGAATACTTCGGAACATCCTCAAATTTTTTTTCTCGACCTTGCTCGTAATGCGTTGATTGATTTTCTATTCGGAACTTTTCGGAATTGTACTTAAGGAGCTAATTATGCAAATTTACTTAATAGCAACATACTTTATGCAGTATTATGCGGCAAATCTAACGTATTATGCATTATCAATCATATTATGCGGATTATGCGGTTTTATGCGAATTGCATAAAATCATCGTCCCTGCCGTGGGTCAACCCGCGAAAGTTAAAAAAATTTAATATTTAAAGTCCAGTCCAAGATAAATACTTCCAGATGTCTTTACAACATAAATAAAACATATCTTTATTAATTTAGATAATTTGTTAACTTATTGTACGGGTCTTATGTGACAACCCGCATCGTGCAATAAGATAGTTATTATATGGGTATGTTGAATAACCCGTGTGTAACTGGGTTATTCACTACAACCCATACAATAACTATTATTAATCTACTATCAGCATTAACGAAATTGTTACAATTTCTTATACTGTACAATATCTTATATTCAGCTATATATCGAATTTAGAACCTAAATATCTTGTACAATCTCTTATTACACACCACTATTCCATTAAAAAATCTTTTTACGTTGGTATACACGCAAATACATTTTAGTCTCTCTTCGCATCTAAGTTTTTATACCCAAAAAAACAAAAGCTTGAAATAATTAGATACATACTATTATATATATAATTTTTATATCATTTTTTTGAAACTTTTGTATAATGTATACAACAAAAATTATAAATTAATATATTTTACTCGCGTTACCTTTGCTAAATCGTCGTTCTAGATGTTTTAACTTCTTTTTTCGCACAACGAACGAAATTTTGGTAAGGTAGTGACTTGAAGTTTCTTACATTTTTTATAACTTCGGTTGAAAAATCATACTATGAAACTTGGTGGATTAAGATGGATTAAGTGAATATGTTGTAGGGCAGAGTGAAAGCTTCGAGTTTGCTTAGTGAACTTTTTCCCCTTTACTATGGAGTTAGGTTACCCGAGCTTCCTAAAAAAAATTTTTTTTATCAATTGGATCATCTGTGTAACATGGACGGTCCTACCTCGACCCTTTGATCAACCCGGGTGACCCGCGGGTTGACCCGAAGGGTCACCCGGGTCACGATTTTTTGGACGGGTCCAATCACTAGGATAGTTGTTGTGAAATATTTTATTTAAATTTTAAAAATTTGTAAAAATTTCATCAAATTTGGATAGTTGTTGAGAAATATTGATTTAAAGTTAAAGAAAAATTTAGCCGCTGCATTTCTTTTTACAGATCCTAAAAGTTTGAACGAAGATTACTCGACACATATTTGATTAAATTCGATCAAATTTTTGTTTATTTTGATTCTATAATCACATTGACTGAATTTGATCAAATATATGCCGAATAATCTTTGTTCTAAAATTTAGACGTCTGTAAAAGAGATGCTGCGGCTAAGTTTTTTAACTTTCAATCTATATTTCTCAACAAATATCGATCCAAATTCAATAAACTTTTTTTATTTTAATTCCACAAACTTATAGAATTAAATAAAAAATTTTCCATCGAAGTTGGCTCAGTAGATATCGAGAAATTTTCATTTTAAAACCATGATCGTAGTGTATCTCTCGATTTTCATGATTTTAAATGAAATTTAATCGATAACTACCAGGTCAAACTCAATTAAACTTTTTTTATTTCAATTTTACAAGCCTTTAGAATTAAAATAAAAAAATTTATTAAATTTGCTTATATAGTCGTTGAGAAACCTTCGCTAGAAGATATAAAAATACCAAATTTTCAATAGTACAGCCAATAGAAAGGTGGGTAAATGCAATTAATTATATTATACATAGCAACTGCATAAAAATTTCCGGTCATATGATTTTTTGCCAATTAGAGATTATGTTGATACGTATTGTCACAAATTCGAATTTGTGACATTATAGATTCGAAGTTCCCGATTAGTTTATATAGGCTTCTTTTTTGATTTAGTATAAATTTCTATTTTTGTATAATTCATTAGCGTTAAAAGTTAGTCAAAATCCAAGGTGAAAACTTGTGTATACTTGATTGTTAACATATGATCGCCCCTTTTAAAATCTTCATAACAAGTTAAGCCACGCAAAGTTGATTTTTCGTTTTGCATTACATGGAATCTGATTTTATTGCAAATTAATAGAATAATGTTCATCTAAGCATCAAGGTTCAAGGAATCAAAAAATTGGGTCGACAGTCATATTTTTTCTGTCAGTCCTATCGGACAGTTACGGGAAATTAAGGACTCCATCGGGTGACACCGGATGGGAATAGCGGAAAAAAATAAATATCAAAATTCAATTCGAACAATTTGGCACAATTGAAAAATTGAAAAAATGGGTCGGTGGGTAATACAAAACGAAAAATCAACTATAAAAATTCTAGATAGCACGTCAACGTGTTAGGCCTAGTAGTACCATTGTTAAATAACGCGAAGCGTATTAGATAGCACGTTAATGCGCCAGATAACACGTTGTATATATACGAATAAATTTGACTTCAATAAAAGAAGAGAAGTTCACTTCGATTTTACTTAAAAATAATAAATGAAGTAAGCTAGTGTAATGCTGAGGAGACTTTTATTCGAGTAAATCAAAAACTTATATCCTAGTACTGTAGCTATTAGAGTTAAATCGGTTAAACATATACACCAGGGCCACGTAAAAATTTGGATATCAAATCACAGATCTTTATTTGGATATCAGCGAATATTTGGAAAAATTTGGATAAAAATTTTTTAATAGTATTTAAAATATGCAAAAAAAATTTTTTTTATTAAAATTTATTATTTGCATTGATTGAAGTAACATTTTTAATGAATTTTTTTCAATACAATATCTTTTAAAAGACACATTATAAATAGAAACTTCTCTCAACTACAAGAAGGAATAGGTAGTTCATAAAATTTCTTTTCAGTAGGATTTTTTTGGACTTGACAATTTCGGCAAATTTATTAAATATTCGTTACAATACATTTGACTTGTTAACCAAATATAAAGCAAAATATTTTTTTATTAGTTGGATCACATGTATAAAGACCCATTTTGGAGACATCTAAAGCGGAGGCAACTCATATTTAATAATTTTTTCAATTTAACTTTAAGGTTAGGTCGTCTTATATTGGGGTTTGATTAGGTTTTAGGTAGTTATATATGGGATTTTTGCTAGGAAAATGACCTTCCGAGGCCATGTAGATTTTATAAACAAAATTTAAATTTGCCAGCTATCCAATGATCCGATTCACATAAACTTTTTTTTATACTATAGAGACTAATGAGCTTTACGAAATAAAAACAAAATCGTTTAAATTAAACTATTAGATAGCTGATAATTTTGAATTTTATTCATAAAATCTATATAGCCTCGGAGGGTCATTTCCTAGCAAAGATCCCATATTAGCAAAATTGCCTTCCCGTCATTTTTGATTAACCTATCGAGGCAGGTTTAGACCGCAATTTTTTGCATTTTTCAGGTTTTTTTGCTTTTATTTATTGTTTGCTTCGCCAGCGATCATCAAAATTCTATGCGAATGTTCACATGATTTGTCTCCGCATCAAGACTGCCCCAATATTATTGGTTAGATCGCGTGTATCCCGGGCAAAATTTGGAAATTTCGGGTAGAACGCGAAAATTTGGAAATCTTATGATTAGATGCAAAAATTTAGAAAATTTTGTCCAAAATTTCACGTGGCCCTGATATACACTCTCCTTCATAATAGCTATAGTATGCATATGCTTATATATTGTAATGGATTAAAATGAGACTACGAAATTTTTTTATATTATTCTATATTTTTTTATTATTCTTATTATTTGTATGCTACCCTATGAGAAATTACAGCACGGAATAATACTGAAATACACGGAAAAGTTTGAATACGTGACCACACAAACCTGCACGTAAANTAAAAGATCAAAACGATCTGACGTAAGTTAAGTATCCCTAATCTGTTTTGGTAAATTCATATGCTTAGCCAAATCTCTACCACCTTCGTCCGTTTAAACAGTTTTGATTGGTCATTTTCAGAAAATGAGACCAGAGTGTGGGACAAACTTTGAACAGTCCTAGAGGTCTTACCCGGGTTGTGACCCGAGTCAAGAAATTCCGGGTTGGGTTTGACCCGGATCTAAAGATTTATTATTTTGTCTTTGATCGTATCTGGATTGTAAAAATATATCTAGACCCTAACTCTAGCCAAAGTCTTTTTTTTTTTTTTTTTTTTGGCAAAATATCGAATTAACCTATCTGACCCGGGTCAGCTAAATTTTTGATCCGTGACCCGCATAACCCGTCATATTTACTGACCCGTACGGGTCGGGTAAGACCTCTACTTTGCAGCGATTAAAAATTCATACATTTGCGGCCAGAAAACTTATCCAAGAAATTGTGTACGGCAACTATTATTCTAAATAATAAAAATGATTAGAAATTTACGTTTTACTTCGCCCTTAAATTGCTTCGTCAACTATTCTATACTTTATAGGTAGATATATAATCTTTATATGTAAATAGAGTATGTACGGACGTACTATAGTAACTTCGAATGTATGTATTATAAAACTTATAAAATTAATCTTTGGTTGATGAATTTACCTTGTTTACAAAAAAAAACAAAAAATTTTAATTAAGAAAACACCTTCTGTGGTCCAATTAAAATTGTTTTCTCGTGAAATTTTACTAATGGACCAATCCGGTTTTAGTTTATACAATCACGTTATACCTGATCTTAACAAGTTTTGTTATAAAGAAAAAAATGAATAACATCTGATCATAAACTTTATTGGAAATGATCTGACAAAGAAAGATCATGGCAAAAACGAGTAATTAACAAACATATTTTAAATTGAATCCTATTTAATCAAATTTTTTCACCTGGTTGCTATTAATTTTTCTCATCCAGTTAAGTTGGCAAGTTCCGTTACCTTCAAAACAGCAAAGGTGTGTATACTTTTCGGCAGTGAATAAAATTCATGTGCACAATGTGCACATGTGCACAATTTTTTTTTGTGTGCACAATTTTTTAAATTGGATGTGCACATGTGCACAAAGATTTTTCTTAATTAACATATAGGTTGTGCACAATTTTTATACAAAATTAATAAAGTGTGCACAAAAAAATTTTTTCAATGTGCACATGTGCACAAAAATGTTTTTTCAGATTTTATATACTGCTTTTCGGGCATTAATTCTAGTCCGTCTACGGTGTAATGAAATCTAATAGAGAATCAAAAGCGCATCGTGGCCAGCCAACTTTTAATGGTTGAACGTTCTTCTCTATCAGTTATCAATACCCCGGAAGACATTTTTTCTGGCTGTGAGCCTAGTTCTATAAAAAAAAAAAAAAAATCCACAATACACCATACACAATACACATAGGAGCGAAGCCGGCCGTCCATGTCAGGATGAGTCATAAGAACCCGGTGGACATTTTACTTTTATATCCTCCCTTTTTCAAATTTTTATCATATCCATATCCATATCCATTTTTTATTTTATACGTATCCGTTTTTTGGTACCACATACTAGAAAAGACATTCTTTTCTAATGTTTTTTTTTTATTTAGATGACTGCAAATCGAAAAAACAAAGCAAAATCTGTCCAGGCCATAATCAAATATTTAGAACTTTGGAAATGATCTGACAAAGAATGATCATGGCAAAAATGGGTAATTAACCAATTTCATTTTAAATTGAATCCTATTTAATCAAAATTTCTTACCTGGTTGCTATTAATTTTTCTCATCCAGTTAAGTTGGCAAGTTCTGCTACCTTCAAAAACAGCAAAGGTGTGTATACTTTTCGGCATTAATCCTAGTGCCGTCTACGGTGTAATAAAATCTAATAGAGAAACGAAAGCGCATTGTGGCCAGCCAACTTTTAATGGTTGAACGTTCTTCTCTATCCGTTATCAATACCCTGGAAGACATTTTTCCTGGCTGTGAGCCTAGCTCTATAAAAAAAAAAATACACAATACATATACACAATACACATAGGAGTGAAGCCAGCGATTCATGTTAGGATGAGTCATAAAACCCCGGTAGACATTTTACTTTTATATCCTCCCTTTTTCAAATTTTTATCCATATCCATATCCATATCCATTTTTTATTTTATACGTATATTTTTTGGTACCACATACTGGAAAAGGCATTTCTTTTTTAATGTTTTTTTTTATTTAGATGACTGCAAAGCGAAAAAACAAAGCAAAATCTGTCCAGGCAAGAATCAAATATTTAGAACTTTGGAAATAATCTAACAAAGAAAGATTATACCAAAAATGAGTAATTAACCAATTATATGAAGTTACGAATCCTATTTAATCAAATTTTCTCACCTGGTTGCTATTAATTTTTCATATCCAGTTAAGTTGGCAAGTTCCACAGGACCCCGGACATCTCTGATATATGTCATATTTTTTTTTTAGCAAATTGCAGAAAATTTGGTCTGAGGTCCAAATTTAAATTTTAGCAAATTGAGATTAATTATAAAAAAGGTTATATAAAGCATTTTGGCAAATTACAGCAATTTATGCATGTTATATTTTATTTTTAGCAAATTCTTTGCATTTTGCAAGAATCATACCCAAAAATAAGCTATCTTATTTTTTGTACTACTATGGATTTTAAAAATTTAAGAGAAAATGCTTAATTTTGGATTTTTTGATCAAAAAATCCAAAATTAAGCATCTTCTCTTAAATTTTCAAGAAATATAGAATTAAATATGCCGAAATAATGTTTTTTATGTGCTGAACAAGTTTTCTTATGGCACAATGTTAGAATCAATTAGTAAAATTTGGGGAATCATAGATAGCATATCTGCAGTAATATACGATAGATTACTGAGAGTAGTGGGTACAGCAAGGCTCTGCCCCCACCATTGGAGGAAGGTAGTGGCTTGAGATACGGGCTAGGTTACAGCAGCATTTAAGAGATGGCTTGAGATACAAACCTGGCGGCGGCAGCACTACAGGTACTACTAGTGGGTAATCTCAGGACACCAAGGTTTAGGAAGTAGCTGTGAGGTTACGATTGTCTGAGTAAGGCCCTTGCACCTACTTGGAAGTATAGGATCAGCAATATGAGAGAAGCGGGGAATATAGTGATTAGCCGAATGACAAAATAGGGAGTAGTCCAAAAAATCCAGGTCATACAGAAAATAGGGTATGGAAAGCTCTGGTAGGTTTAGGTCACAAATAGTCAAGAATGTCTGAGTCTGTAGTACTTGAATAGTATAGCATTGTATCACATAATATATACAAACATATACTCAATAAAGTCTTCGAAGCACGACCTCACCTTAAAAAAAAAAAAAAAATTTGGGGAATCATAGAATTTTTTAGTATTTTTATTAATAAAATCATATAAAATATTATAATTCTCCAAATTTAAAATTTGGAGAATTATAATATTTTATAAATTTTATTAATAAAAATACTAAAAAATTCTCAGATTCTCCAAATTTTACTAATTGATTCTAATATTGTGCTCTAAGAAAATTTGTTCAGCACTCAAAAATATATATATTATTTGATCTATAAAAATAGATATGATAATTTAGTTTTTAGAAATTACTAAAAATTTATATATAATAATTGAATTTTTGGCAAATTTACTTGATTTTAGGGGTAGAAAAACTTCCAAATTTATGCAGATCATTTATGACCTATATTAGAGATGTCCTGGGTCCTAGTTCCACTACCTTCAAAAACAGCAAAGGTGTGTATACTTTTCAGGCATTAATCCTAGTACTGTCTACGGTATAATGAAATCTAATAGAGAATCGAAAGCGCATCATGGCCAGCCAACTTTTAATGGTTGAACATTTTTCTCTATCAGTTATCAATACCCAGAAGACATTTTTTCTGGCCGTGAGCCTAGCTTTATAAAAAAAATAAATAAATACACAATACACCATACACAATACTTATAGGAGTGAAGCTGGCTGTGCTGTCCATGTCAGGATGAGTCATAAGACCCGGTGGACATTTTACTTTTATATCCTCCCTTTTTCAAATATCCATATTCAAATCCATATCCATTTTTTATTTATACGTATCTGTTTTTTGGTATTACATACTGGAAAAGACATTTCTTTTCTAATTTTTTTATTTAGATGACTGCAAAGCGAAAAAACAAAACAAAATCTGTCCAGGCCAGAATCAAACATTTAGAACTTTGGAAATGATCTGACAAAGAAAGTTCATGGCAAAAACGAGTAATTAATCAATTATATGAATTTTCATTATAACTTGGATCCTATTTCATCAAATTTTCTCATCTAGTTGCTATTAATTTTTCATATTCAGTTAAGTTGGCAAGTTCCGCTACCTTCAAAAACAGCAAAGGTGTATATACTTTTCAGGTATTAATCCTAGTGCCATCTACGGTGTAATGAAATCTAATAGAGAATTGAAAGCGCATTGTGGCCAACCAACTTTTAATAGTTGAACGTTCTTCTCTATCAGTTATCAATACCTGGAAGACATTTTTTCTGGCCGTGAGCCTAGCTCTATAAAAAAAAAAAATACACAATACACCATACACAATACACATAGGAGCGAAGCCGGCCATTCATGTCAAGATGAGTCATAAGACCTGGTGGACATTTTACTTTTATATCCTTCCTTTTTCAAATTTTTATCCATATCTATATCTAGGGTTGTATCGGTCCTGAAAAATACCGGTCCAGGACTGGGACCAGACCGGGACCGATAAGGACCATGGGACCATTAAAGGACTGGTCCTGGGACCGGTTCTTGTAAACATAACTGTGATATTTGTATCACCCAATCAAATTTCTTGATCAGGTGTAACATAGATCATATGATATTTGTTTACATTTGACAGTAAAAAATTACATCATTTTTGGCCAATAAAATCTTATGCATTAAGATTGACGTAATCATTAAAGGACCGTTATGGGACCGAAGGACCGGACCGGGACCATAAACACTATGATAACGGTCCTCTTAGGGACCAGACCGGACCGGACTGATGCATCCCTATCCATATCCATATCTATTTTTTTATTTTATACGTATCCATTTTTAGGTATCACATACTGGAAAAGACATTTCTTTTCTAATGTTTTTTTTTTATTTAGATGACTGCAAAGCGAAAAAACAAAGCAAAATCTGTCTAGGCCAGAATCAAACATTTAGAACTCGAATATTTAAAAATGCAATATAAGTTAAACATAAAACACTTATCGGAGATTTTAGTCAATTAAAAATGGCGTAAGATCAAAAACAATGCATTTTTTATATTAAGTTTATTTTAAATTTTATTTATTTTATTTACAATTTTTATAATATTGTAATGGATAGAAAATAAGGACTTCGAAAATTTTTTTTATTAATTTTTTTATATATATTATTCTACATGTGGCGGCAAAAACGCAGTGCATTTAATTTCGTGTTGTCGCTAAAATTATAGCGTAAACGCTAAATTTTCCGCATAGACACTAAATTATTAGCGTAAATGCTAAATTTATAGCGTAGACGCTGAAGAAAACTAAAATGTATATAAGACCTCTAAAAAATTAATAAAACAAGAATAAGTTTTGACGTTCAATTTACAATGCAATCATAATAAAAGTAAACCCCTTATCTTATGAATTCGACTTTAACCTTAATAAACCTTGCGAGACTCAATTCGACGGACTAAATTGACTTGTAACTTCGTATTGGCTTATTATAACTCGAATTCTGCGTAACGAGTTTGGTTAACCTTTTAAGATTATTCACGTGATTCCGACCTAATTGAACTTCGTACAAATCCTCTTACCTCGATTCCCTTCGATCAATAACTCGTATTACTGATACTTTTACGTACCGCCTTCATCTATTTATCCTCTCATCCCGTAATCAGTTGGAGCTTTAAATTGGCACTATTGTCCATATTGTTTTACCGCTCTCCCAACTCAACCGTTACAATATGCTTGTATGTACGAAATCACTAACTTTACGATCCATTTATTATAAAAGAACTTATCTCAATGAAAGACTTAGAATTGCCAACTTCATACAATGATATTTTATTTAGTATTACCAAATGCATGGGAGATTGAAAATAAATCAACATTTATTAATGTGGACTTAAAGTGAGTTATACAGGTAAATGAACAATTAAAGTCCCGAATTGTTGAATGTAAATTGTTGATTATTCAACTAAAACTTTTAAGAACCTAATGAAATAAAGCTATTATAATATGAGCAAATCATCCAATTCCTTTAGTGTGTGTGATATTTTACTTTGAAATTAAAATTATTAATAAAGAAACAATGGGTATATTAATAGTTATTTCATTTTCATTTTATAATATCACATTTATTTTTACGATTTATTCATAAATTTTAATTATAATTATTGATAAAATGGTTGGAGTTGGATATTGTACAAAGCAAAACGATAAAGAAATAGGCGATTCAAATGTAAAAACAAATTATATATATAACATGCTTATGCCAGGTAATAGTAGATTTTATTTCATTTTCTATTATTATAAATTAACATCCAATTTCATACATAATATCATTTAGGACAAGAATATAAGAAAAATGAGGAAATTGGATTGTGTGGGTGTGGTTACCATGACGATGGATATTTATTTTGTTCTGGAAGTGACGAGCCGTATGGTCCAAAATACACTACTGGTGACGCTATTTAAACTTCATAAAGAAGACAGTACTTTATACTAAAAACTAAAAACGTTGTCAATTTAGGTAATTAACACTTTAAAAATTAAGCTTTATACTTTACACAAAGCAAAGTAATATTTATAAAATATTTTAAGGAATTGCGTATCATCCATCTTCCTGATGATTTCAAAGGCATTATATATCCATATGTTGAATTTAGATCACAAGGCAGGTCTATAGAAGTAAATTTTGGTCGTAAACATTCGATATTCTGGAAAATTTGATAAGAGTTTGGTCATTTTAACTTGTTAAGAAATAAACCCGTTTTATTTTAATTAACGGCGATGAAAATGAAGACATTCAAATAATATATTAACAAGGTTAAAAGATATATTTAGCAAAACATCAAATAATATATCGAATAAATTGATATTGAAATATCAAGAAAAAGTTCATTTTTTTATAGGCGGAAATGAAAGTGTACTTGTTAATTTAACGAATGAATTAGAAATTTCATTAGAAAAAAAACAAAATATTCAAGGACTAATATTATTCCTTATGGTCGAATATGACTGTATGATAAAGCACTTGATGCCTTAGCAGAACTGATAGATAATATAAAAGCGCTAAAAGATCGAGGAGAAATTTTTATATAATGAAAAAATATAATGAATTAATTGCTGACTTAGAGAATTTATTAAAATTAAGCCTGGTGACGAATGGGTAACAAAAGCCCATGAATTAGTCGGAGAGCTGTAAATGAAATGTGCATTTGTAAATTTTAGGTCTATACAGTACAAGTCAATATCCTAACAAATCCAAATCTTTCCTAGTAAGTTCTTTATAGAAGTATTTTTTTTTACAGTTTTGCAGCAAACTACATACAAGTAAATACCCTAAATAATGTTAATCTTACTTGTTAATACAGTGTGTAAGTTCTTTTTTTTTTTTTTTTTTACAGTTTTACAGTAAATTATGGCACAAGTCAATACCCTAATTATTGTTAATTCTAACTAATCAAATATTTTGTTTGTCAATACAGCATGTAAGTTCTTTGTAGAACAACATTGCAAAATTCTTATATTTTTTTAAATATCATAAATATATTGTCAAGATCTTGCTGTATGATTTAATATTATAGCAACAAGATTTTATTTAAAAAAATATATATTTCAATGTTTAATCAAGATCACAAGAATATAAATTCTCTATAAAAATATTATAAATATAATATTATTATAGAGAATTACTATTTATACACTGGTGTGTACACACGGGGTATTGTTATTTCTCAAAATTTCATTATGAAACCACCTTTTAGCTTCTAACAAAAAAAAATTCCTTGCAAAATTTTGGTATAAACGATGCCTCACCCCAATCTCAAACCTCACCCTTACCCTAATTATATGCAAGGGGTTTAATTCTTTCATTAATTGGCATGTTTGGATTTACAAATTAATACCCGTGTGTAAATTTAGAAATTTTCAAATTAATAAGCTCATGTTCACATATAAGGCCACGCAAAGTTAATTTTTCGGTTTGCATAATATGAAATCAGAAAATTTTGGATTTTTTTTTTTCGGATCTATCGAGTAATTCCGGAAAATTAAGGTCATCATCAGTTGACACCGGAGAAAAAAATTAATGGCAAAACTGGAATATTTGGCACAGTAGGAATTTTTTTTTAAAAAAAAAAAAAAAATTTTTTTTTGGAAAAATTGGGTCGGCGGGTTATGCAAAACGAAAAATTAACTTTGCGTGGTCTGCAAAACGAAAAATTAACTTTGCGTGGTCTAAATTGTGATTTTATCATAAAAATGTATTTTAAGAACACTAACAATTTTTTAAGAACATTAAAAAGTTTTTTTGAGAACCTAAAAATTTAATTAATGTTCTAAAAACAAATAATTTCTTCAAATCTTTTTCACGCTTCAGTTGGCTACAATCGGTTGGCCATTATCGGCTAGCCGCGGCTAAATAACCGGTTATAACCGATCAATTATTTTTTGAACAATTATTTAATCAATTATTTTAGCAAATATCTAGATAAGTGAAAATAATTGTATATTAGTTTTAGGAAACTTTCGCTAGAAGTTTTAAAAAGATTTCGCTTATTATGATAAGTCCCGTGATTATCCGTATTATCAATGATCGGCAATTCTCGGTTACCAGAGTTATACATATCGGCTGATTTGATTTTTTGGGCCTTTTTTTCGATAAACTGTTACACGAAATTTGCTCCTAAGTGACGTTGAAAAACTAACAAACGAAGCAACTAACAAAAGAGTTTCTTTGACGTCTAGACAAGTTAAAAACCAATAAAACTCAACAAAAGAGCTATGCTAAGCTGTAGAAAGAAGTGCTTTTACCGTTTGTTGAAATATTCGGGTGTTTTAGGAGGGGAACGGTGGGTTTATGATGGGTTGGCAACTTCAAGGATAAACTCGGAAGCAAATTTTTAAAAAAACTGACCTTTTTAACACATATTTGGCTTATAATTAAATATATAAGCACCATAATTTTCTACGTATTTAATTATAAACACAAGGTTAGTTAAAAAGGCCGTTCTTATGAAAATTCGTACTGTAATAAATTTTAAGTACGAAATTTCTTTGATAATCCTCAATTATGATTGGTTGATTTTGGGGTTGAAACAAATCGGCCGATATGAAATGATAATCAGGCAGCAGGAATCTGGCATCGGCTATAATTTTAACCGGTCTTTTAAGCCGCCCGGTTCGGCTAATGTCGGCTATGGGTATGCCGGCTATAACTGTCCTTCCGTACCTTTTAACAGTGCTTTACAATAATCCATAATACGAAAACAGTTTTATTGTAATATGCACAGCACATGCGGACGCATAAAATCCGGAATTATTGTCGGGATCCAGCTTTACAAAATTTCGACCAGAATTATTACATAACTGATTCATTTGATTTATAACTCCCCATTAACCGAAAATTTTGATCTCAAATCATGTGAATTACAAATTGTGTGAAAACTAGTTTACTGAAACTTGCCGCAAAATTACTAAAATTAAGCAGGTTTACGCTAATTTTGGTAATTATACAACCCCAGACACGACAGAAATATTAATGTTGTGCGACGTAATGCATACTTTCAAAATTTAATAAATTTGATGCCGTCATAAGTACCCATTTTTTTCTTACAATAAAAAATGTCAAATTATAATAACCTAATTGTAAAGCAATTAGAAAAAATCGATAGTTTACAAGAACTTACTCAAATAGAAAACGATGGTACTCAATTGTATTTAGAAGATAACAAATTACAGGACTTCTCACAAGATTTTCTTAATGAAATTGTTAAAGAAATGTGCAATATATATGAAGAAGAAAAATTGAAAGGCATATATTCCAGTTCAATTCTTGATACAATAGAACAATTTCTAATAAAGAAAAAGCAAAATCCTGAACATATTGTCAATTTTTGTTTAAGTAATCAAATCAATTCTACGGTTCAACTCATTATTGCAAGTTGTTATTTTTATGGTAAATGGGTTGAAATGGATAAACATAAGGCGTTCATTTATTATCAAAAGTCTGCGGATATGGGGAATGACAGGGCAACGTATATGATGGGATATTGTTATGAAAATGGAACTGGAGTTGAAAAGGATGGTCACAAAGCATTTAATTATTATCAAAAATCTGCTGATATGAATTATGCTGGTGGAGCATCTGGTGTTGGCTGTTGTTATGAACAAGGAATTGGTGTTGGAAGGGATGAAAATAAGGCATTCTTTTATTATAAAAAATCTGCAGAAATGGGTGACACATATGGAACTTATAATGTTGGATATTGCTATCTTTTTGGAATTGGTGTTGAAAAAGATGAATATATGGCATTTATTTATTATCGAAAATCAGCAGAGATGGAATTAAATAAAGATCGTAAATAGACAATATATAAAATTGTATATATGGCAAGTTATATATTTGCTTTTATAACTAATATGTAATTTAGTTACATATATATGTGACTACTTTTTAACTAATAAAATAATAAAATTATGACAACATTAGGAATATTACTTAATTCATACACATTAAAGTATTAAATTTAACTTTTTTTTTTGTTATTGTTAAAAATTATATTTTTATTATCATTATTAAAAATTATATTTTGTTTTATCTTTATTACTTTAAAGTCGCAAAATAATGCATATGAACATTAATTATTTCGGAAATGTGCCCTTTAAAAAACTCATATTTTGGTTTAAAATAATGCTAACGAACGTTCTGAAATAATGCCAATTTCGTACAAAACCTATTAGTAAATTTGATATATGTACTTTAGATTCAAATGTTCGTCCTTTGTTTCAAATAATGCACATGATCACCCGAAACATGCGCATTTGGAAAATAATGCGCAAGGGTGAATTATTTCACGACAATACAATAGGAATTTGCATAACAATTGTTAAATTAAAGCGAAAAAATATCATTCTTGATGGATCATCGATACTGTTCTTGACAGGGATGGTAAATGACTTTAAATGACCCAAATAACTCAAATAACAAATGACCGGTCATTGGTCATTTCACGGCTCAAATGACTTAAGGTCAATCATGATTGATTATTGTTCTCTATAAAACGAAACGTTGGTAGATGCTATCCAATAAATATTATTATACTAATAAATGGTTGATGACCACAAATGACCAATCTTTATTCGATAATGAGTGGCATTTGTATTTTGGCTAAATAACTAAGCCATTTACCATACCTGTTGTAAAGCGACAATCCAATTGAAATCATATCAGGTATAAATTGATTAAGAAAAAAACCACTAGACAAAAGATAATGTATTTACTTTTTTAAAAAAAAAAGTTCGTGAATAATAATTTACCGATTACAAAATTACATAAATCATTTTCGAATTTACAAATGTTAACTATATGTAAAATGACCTAATGACCAAATACCCCGGTCATTTGGAAATGACCGTAGTCATTTGGTCACGAGTCATTCCCAAATGACCCAAAATTTGAATGACCTCAAATGACCGGTCATTTTGAGGACATTTGAGCTCATTTGAAAAATTGGCAAATGACCAGGTCATTTACCATCCCTGGTTCTTGATGAAGTGAACAAAATCGATTATATACGTTTCTTGATAGGTTTCTAAAAGGAGTCGTGCAAGTTATTTCCGATTTCTTTTTTTTTTTTTGAATTTTATGTTAATTATTAATTTTACAATAGGCAACATATTTTTATGTCATAGTTTTACTCGATAATAATGAAGTTTTTTTAGAACCCTTTCAAGAACGATACGTAAATCGATTTTTATTTTCAGCCTATCAGGAGCACCGACGCCATCAGAATGGTATTTTTACATAGAAGATTTATTATCTAGCGATGAATGTTAAAATAACGGAATACAGTACTTTATTCATTCCTATCGTACATTTAAATGTCTCATGGAATTGCTCAGAAAATTCTGAAATTATCCGATTTTTTTGCTTGTAAAATCGACCCGTTCCGAACATTTTAAATAAAAATTTTCTATTTTTACATCCCGTACAAACCCAAAATGAAAACAATACAAAATTAAACATCTCTTAAATGTTGGAGCGGTGTCGATTTTCCGAACAAAAAATTGAAAAATTTCAGAATTTTCTGAACAATTCCAAGAGATTTTTTTTTATAGTGATATAATTAGAAAACGGACTTGAAAATAATGAATTGATTCTTCTAAGGCCGCTCCAAGTTAATTTTTCAATTTTTCCGTTTGCATTATCGCCGACCCATTTTTTCATTCTTTCAATTTATTTTTTTATTTTATTTTGCTATTTATTTTTTTCAACAAATTATCCAGTATCACCTGAGACAATATCATCAAAGTAGTTTCAGGATAGTAGTCAAATAAATAGTCAGGAAGGGTCTAAGGGAAATCAGGTAGATGAAATTAGAATAGGAAAACGAATATTTTATGGTGAAGGAATTAGGCGGGTTGTAATGAATAGAAATGAATAAATATGTAATAATAAACTAATGTAAATAAATCAATCGTTCATGAATCACTCAGCTCAAGATAAACCATAACTAATCAATAAATCAATAAAACAAACAATAGCGTAATAATCAGTCAATACGATATAACAAGAAAGTCTTTATTATAAAGAGGTATCATTCAGATAGAACTTAATAGGACCTGAAAGAACCTGATAAAAATGCAGGTAATTCGAATACATCTGTCTTTTATACATGTTGGTTAAATGGAATTCCCCCAATACATTCATCGGATTAACTTCCTTCTGTCATTAATAATACTCATTTTCCGACACCAATTAAACTTCCATTCTGCACTTTATCTAAACTGAGACTTTCCATCCGCAATATCAATCACCAACACCCCTTATCAACGCTTCATCAGGCTAGCAGATTTTCGATAATATATGAAAGCCTGGCGTTGGCATGAATAATTCAAAAGACGTATCAACTGGACTTCTTAGTTGGGCGCGACATAGTCACCAAGGGGTTTGGCCTAACACATGTGTTGAAGATCTAGCGATTATACCCTAACGCGTCTATTGATATCTCAGTTTGGTGAACAGAAATGGTAATAACGTTGGTAGGTATAGATGTTATAATTTAGGAAGGGATAACGATGATTAGATGGGACGGTTTAAGGGTTCAGGCAAAATCAAAGTAAGACGATCAGATGATGTTCGTGGAGGGGTGTTAAGGAAATGTTTAAGGGAAAAGTTTTCATGGGCAATACCGGAACTATCCCATATTACTGACGGAAAAAACTGATGGCTGGCCTAATTTTTCTAATTCCATGCTAAGCAAACGAAAAATCAACTTTGTATTATCTTAGATATGAACATTAAAAAAAGATCCGTCTGCTGACCGAAATTTGAATACCATGTATTATAATGTAAGATGAAAATATAATTATTACGTGTATTAATTAATTACATATTTATGAGTTAAAATCAACTTAATTAAAATCTAAATTTTAATATTGACTATATTCTATATTTGAAATTCTTTTCAACCTAGGTACTGTAAGTTCTAAATCCAAAATAACTCCATTCCAATATATAATATAAATATTAATCAGAGTTACAGCAATAATTAAACAAATTAGATGTATAAAAAAGTTTATAAATTGAATATCTAAACATATAAAACCTGTAAACCAATTCATAACCAAAAATTGACGTATGATACAAACCTTGTTCTTACTGAATATTTAATTAAGTAATAAAAATTTACCAATATATTGTATATTATCTTTTTTTATCTTATTAAGTAAATAAATATAAAGATCATTAACTCGCAGTGTTATTTAAGTTCATCATGTATAATTGAGAAAGCTACATATTTATGCTTGTAAACATTTGTAATTATTGTCTCTCAAACATAATATTTTATCACATAATATCCTTATTAAATTCAATTTTATTTATAATAATTTAGATATTTTAAATAAGCTTTTTCAGATTTGTAAACATATATAATATATTTATTTCATTTATTTGCATTGAGATGGTTTATTAATTACCGGTAGTATTAGAAATATTATTCATTATCGCCAACTAAATTAACATAAATAAAACAATATTACAGCTGTTTTCATAAATTCTGGGACACCCTAAAAAAATTTGCCGATGATAATTTCGGCCGAATTCGTTAAGTTATTGATTTCGGGGAATAAGAATCAGATACTAATAAGACCAGGTGACTAATATATATTACAATAAGAATTCCTATTCTTTGGCGCTCAAACGAAGCCTTTATTCATTTCTAACTATTTTCGACGAAAATTTATTATTAAATAATTGAATTAAATTTCAATTCCTATTCTTCATTTTCGTCCAAACGAAAGCTTTATTCATTTCTAGTTATTTTTCGTTTCTTGTCGAAGACGAAAAAAAATTCGTTTTTAAAAAATTGAATTAAATTTCAATTCCTATATCCATTTTCGTTCAAACGAAACCTTTATTCACTTCTAATTATTTTCGTTTCATGTCGAAGATGAAAAATACGTTTTTAAAAAAATTGAATTAATCAATTCCTATTCTTTGGCAAGATTCAAACGGAGTCTATTCATTTTTAATTATTTTACGTTTCTTGTCGAAGACGAAAAATTTAGTTTTTAAAAATTGTATAAAACTTCAATTCCTATTCTTTGACAAGATCCATATTCGTTCAACGAAGCATTTATTCATTCTAATTATTTTTCGTTTCTTGTCGAAGACGAAAAATTCGTTTTTAAAAAAATTAAACAAAATTTCGATTCCAATTCTTTGGCAAGATCCATATTTATTTCTAATTATTTTCGTTCTTGTCGAAGACGAAACTTTATTTTTAAAGAATTTTGGATATCTCAGTTCATGATCATATTTAACTTTTTTAATAGCGGCACCTGTTCAAGTAATATATTTGTTATAAAAGACTAATTTATATTCGATTCCCTTGTTAAGGTTTATTGGCATAAATTTCGTACAAACTAAGCACACCAAACATGTTGGACAAGCATTCGAACGCAAATTTAAAATCGTTGATATTATTGTATGATAATCGTAAAATGATCATTATTATACAAAAATAGCTTTTATTAATTATTTTTTATATCAAATCAATAACTTATCGAATTCGGCCGAAGAATAATTCGGCAAATTTTTTTAGGTGTCTCAGAATTTATGAAACAGCTGTAAATGAGAAATACAGTATGTACATGTCGTGCCCCAGATTGGAATCTGCCCAATTCGGAATCCAGCCGTCCTGTTTCAGAATCGGGTTAGAATTCTTGAACAGGGTACCAGCTTGAAAATTAGTAAGGGTAGGGTTAGGGTTAGCATATTAGTTTAATTATAGTTTTTAAGCTGGGTCAGATTCTGAATTAGGGCAGCGGATTCTGGATCGGGCAGATTCCAATCCGGGGTACAAGATACATATTATACTAGTAGCGGCAGTGTAGCGGCAGTATGTAATAAATCTAACCATCTTCAGTTATATTGTGCGATTTATTCAGTTTATGTGATTTGCATACAGTTGTTCCAAGAATTTACGGTAAAATTATTATCCTTGATTTTGCCATCGATTTGCTAAACGGATATACAATGTTTCTTTGTACTTAATGTAATATTAAGAAGTCTTTTATACTTGTTTGTTTTCTTAATTGTAAAAGATACACATTTTCTGATAGTTTTTTTTTCTTTATTTGATCATAATGTTGCATCTAAGTATCGATTTATATAAAGCAGCTATTTTATATAAAGTAATGCCTTGGCTAAAATTACGACTTAATGCATGCATGAAGATCTAATTTCAGGGGCTTAATTTTAACTAACTAGAACTATATATCAGTTAATATCGTTTATAGGATAAGTTGCTGTAAATACCATTTTTTAAATCAAAATTATTATCTCATAGCTGATCAAACAATTTCTTAAAATTTAATTTATATATAGAATAACATCGAAGGATGGGCCTAATAAGACTGGGTTAATTAATGCTTTTTGGTCCAGTCTCAGTTCCAAAAACGGTCCAGACCTTTAACAGTCCTATTGGTCAATGGAGAGAAATAAATCAAATGACATTGGTAATTGAAATGAACGATTATCAAAATATATTTTGTTTTAATAATTTTAATCAACTATTTATGAAGGCTAGTTAAAAAAAACCAGTTCTTATATTCCTAAAACGAATACGTATGTGCTTAAAAAATTTTTACATTATGTTAATTTGATAAAGCAGTTTTAAATCGTAGCTTTAAATAATAAAGATAATGATATCACTAAATTATCTATAAATGTATATCAGCTTGTTAAAATTTTATTTAAGGAGTTAAGTACCAGGAGTCTCAATAGGATAAAAATCGGTACCAGGGATTTTGAGAACAATCCTCCTTAATTTTTTGTATTTATAATATAATCCAGCAATTATCAAGCTGAAAATGATAATAAGTCCACTTACACCAACGCTGATTCCAATAGTCATATAATTAGAATTATTATTATTTGTGCTTGTTTCTTTAGCGTTAGCAGTTGATATACTTGATTTGGTTGACTTCGGTGTGGCCGACGTCGTTGCATTCGACATCGATACAGTTGATGTCGGTGTGGTTGAAGAAATCCATGCATAATTTTGATCATCAAACAAATAAATATTATTGTTAAGTGTTACTTTTGTTTGTAACTGATCAGAAGTTACTATCCCTTAATATAATATAAAAAAAGTTAAAAAATATAAATCATTGTAGCAGGTAGAAATACTTAAAAAACATTATTACCAAATGTAATTATCATAATATTATTATATATTTCTGCAGAATGAAAACAAAGAGATTCGGGATAATTTGTTGATAAAATATTTGGTATCGACCATTGATATGGTGAAATATTTGTATTCAACACTGCAACATCTGGTTGTGCACGAAGTGTAGTGCCACGATTTGTAGAATTTGCTGAATTACCACCAAATATAATTATACGGCCATCATTGGCTATAAAGAGAAGTTTCATATTTAAGATATTAAAATTTAAACTTTAATTTTTCCAATATTCATTATCAAGTAATCCCTATATCAAACTGAATATTGAAATATTCTTTCCCAGTTCATTTTTATATTGACAGTTATAGAATCCAATAGTTTAACCTTAAACAATTTTTGAATTTTTAAAAATCTGAAAATGATTATTCATATATACATACTTAGGACAGCAGAATGAGCGTTACGGGGTGTGACTGTAACTCCATTAATTTGCTAAATAAATAAAAATTAGTTAATATGTATATCGAAAAAACATATCAACTCAAATTTATTACATACCAAATTGGACCAACTTAAGGAATTTAGGTTAAATATTTGTATCTAATTTGGTTTCTTTATTAGTCTAAATTCATTAATAAATCAAATTAAACAAAAGGAAATCTATTACCTCATTCATATTAACATTAGTATTAGCAGAATTTATCATCTCCAAACCTCCAATGTAAATTATAAGGCCATTGTTCAATAAGGTAGCAGTATAAGATATACGAGGTGTTGGAACATTATTAATTATATTCAATGATGACCAAGTTAATGCTTTCGTATCAAGCACATTCATTTTATTAATATAAGGACCATAATTAGTACTTCCTATAGTATAATCTACTTCTTTTCCTCCAAAAATATATATTTTCCCGTCATTATTCATGACGGCTTGCATACGAATCAAGGCTATAGAGTAATTATAAAACCCCGTAGTATTTACCGTAGTCCATTGTGAAGTAATAGAATTAAATGAATATACTAATGGAGGATTTATAAGATTTTGGTTCGTTGGGTCGTGAGATTGTCCACCAATTAAGAAAATTGTTGATTTATCTATAGGACTAATACATGATGTGGCAAGAATTTCTTCTGATGGAATTCCTATAGGATTTTGAACCCATAGAGGTTTGGTCATATTCAATGACGCTAATAAATCAAGATATATTACTTCATTTGTAAAATTTTTTTTCCAGTATTACCACCAAAAAAATAAATTTTGGTATTTATTAAGGTGCTGGTTTGTTCATATCGTGAATCAGGAACAAATTGGCAAACTGAAATAAATATAAAACTTTGAATAAGAAGTAGGCAAAGAGAATTTACAAGCATATTCATTTTAATATAGTAGAATAGTAATTTCGCTATATTATTCAACTATCAAATATGTGAATGAGCAGTGTTCAATGTGAAGCGGAGGTCAAAAATTCTTATAAAGGTATACGTATACCTAGCTAAAACTTTTCATACTTTTGTTTTGAATCGTAACGTATTTTGTCATAAGGCTTGGCGCGCTTCAATGACAATTTCCTAATAGGAAATCTAAATAGTACCAGGAACGTAATACAAAGTACGAAGTGTATGATTTACTGGAGAGTAAAGTTGTGTGTACAAATCCGAAGATCTGATTGGATGATTGAAACTTGTGACTTTAGATTTCTATATTAGTTTATGTGTATATGTTGATGTGCGTACGTACGTAAGTAATTCAGATATATTTCTATAATGCGATGGATTTATTTTCTTTGACTGGTCATTAATTAAACACGAAAAAGTAAATAATACAACAATATAACCTCTGTTAGTATTATTAAGAGTTCTCTTATGTGCTGAACGGGAGTGTGTGATTCTCGGTATCTGATTGAAAAAACATTGCGTGTGACTAGCACTTTTGAGAGGCGCCTAGAATTAAATGTCCAAAGAAACTAGTAGGTTGATCCATTCTGGACCTTGCCGAGCGTACTATTTAATTAGTTCTTTTCAACTATATAGTGTAATATAAATAGAGCTTACGGATCTTTATTCGAATAATATTCGAATAACTTAGGGTTAGCAAATATCTAGTCGAATATTCGCCGAATGACTAATATTCGCCGAATATTCGAATAATCGAATAATTATAATTATTCGAATACATATAATTATTCGAATAATTATATATATTCGAATAATTATAATTATTCGAATATATATAGT
>QKWP01000155.1:0-12538 GCA_003550325.1 Gigaspora rosea | reverse complement strand
GTGTATATATGCAGATCTGCATCAAAAAAGTAAGTGTAATTTTGGGGTACATACAGGAGTATCAAAAAAGTAAGTGCAGGAGTATCAAAAATGTAAGATTTGCCACTAGGGATGGGTACGGTCAGGTCATGACCGGTCATAACCGGTCATGGCTATTTAATGACTGATATTAGCTGGTTTGAGAGGTTTGACTAGTGATGGGCAATTGGGATTTTTAATATAAAATTGTCTGGCCTGTGTTAGCATATCATCTGGCCCGCATTAACAAATCATCCGGCCTGCTTTAATATAAGTGGGCCAATTCCTAATTAGTATTTGATGTAAATAAAAATATTATGCATGCATTAACTTTTATTTGTTTCTCATTCCGGATCGTCTAAATGTGTCTATCACATAACATAGAGCCAATAGGATTGTTTATTTTGATGGACACAAATCAGCCCGAAGAGACAAATACAACGAAAAAAAAGCGAAAGTCGCAAAAATACAAGAAACAATAGTCTAAACCCATCTTGGTGCATTATTAAAAAATGTCGGGAGTATAGTTGGTAGTAGAATTACTGTATTATGGCAATTACGGCATTTTACTAGTGGTAGAATTAATTACGGCATAGCATCTAATTTCCGTAAAAATTATATGCCGTAATGCCGTAATGTTGCAATGCAGCAATGCCGCAATTCCGTAATGCCGTAATGCCGAATGTCGCAATAACACAATATTGTAATAATTCGATACCGTAACTATGGTATAATATTATAACGTTATAATTAAGTAATTAAGTCACTCCAAACCGGAAACTGATGAATATGTTATTATTTGTCTACAATCATTTTATTTAAATTAATTAATCGGTAACATAAAGGTTATTTAAAGTGTATTCTGCAGCAGAATACAATAGTTATAATAAATTTTAAACACGTAAGTATGTATGCATATATAAGTCATAAATGCTGTTAACAATATATCATTTCCGATCAATTAGCTCGCAAAAAGACGTTCTCAAACAATGACTTATAGACTGGTCTAATTGGCCAAAAAAAATAAATCACGGCGTTTAAGTCAAAATAAAACCTAGACCTACAAACCACTTTATTCATAGTCATTACATGTACCAAATCAATGAAGTCAACAGAATCAAATTCGAAAAATATTTAATAGTATATTATTTAAAGAAAACCATAATGCAGTACAGAGTTTTAATAAACGGCAGATAGTATTTCTGCATTACGGCATTATGGCTTTATGGTATTATGGTATTACGGCATTACGGCTTTACGGTTCACAGCAATTACGGCAAAAAATACGGCTATGCCATAACCGTATTAATTTGTAAAATTAATTCTACCATCAACTATAGTCAGGAGGACAATTTTACTATAATCATGTCCTAACCCTAACCCCAAACTATCCCTTACTCTAACTTTAATTAAAAATCGAAACACGTGACTGTTGACATGGCTTTAGACATCCCCCACATATACGTACGTACAGAGATAATGTGCAAACTGTGCGTTAAAATATATTTTAAATTGTCATTATTAATAACTTGGGAATCTATTAATTTCTTGCATAATAATACGCCAAGAATATTGTGTACTATATGTACGAAAATCTCCAATTTCAGTGATTATTTAATATGAGTGATAAGGTTAAATAAAATTTGAGCCAATCATTTATGTGATATTAGATGAATGACTATTTGACCATTTGATCAGAAATTATAAGCCCGATTACAGATGAATTTATGATTCATTTATGAATTTTGTATGTATATAACCTATAGATGGTAGTGAAATTCATTTTAATTTTTTTTAATTTCAACAATGATTTCAACAAAAATTTCAACATTTTAATATTTTTATAAATTAATTATAAAACATCTATTTTATTTAATTGAATTTAATTTTAATTAATATTTTATATAATTTAATTGACAATTCGCAATAGAAGGAGAATTTTAACCAGGGAGATTTTTATAATAAAACATAATAAAATATATTAATACAGGAATTATGATTTCTATAGTTTTATTGAATTTAATATTTTTGCGCATGTGCGCTGTAGCGCACCTCATATGATTTGGTATAATGTGAAATCAAAACAACTAAAATAACCTGTTTTTTTTGTTAGTTAGGTTTAGGGTGAGATTAGAATAGTGTGTAGGTGAGAAAAGTAGCTTTATAATAAAATTTTGCAAGAATTTTTTTTGCTAGAGCACAAAGAGTGGTTTTATAAGCAAAATTATGAGCCACAGGCGATTTTTTAAAAGATCGCTATTTTTTCTCATATTCATGTTACACCTGATCTTACGATCTGATTGGTATATCAAATGGGTGCGTTACAACACATATGCGCTAAATTACATGAACCTTTAATAAAATATTTTGAATTTTAATTACTTGTAACTTTTTATTTATCTAACTAATTTTACTAATTTAGCTATCATTAGAATTACAAAAACTAGCTCTACAACTTTTATTAGAAGTCTACAAGATGTTAACTTAATAAAAAATTGACTTTACAGTCAGGAATGCTGATTTTTGTAGTTTATCTGTATTATATTAAGTGTTATATATTTTATTAATACAAATTTTCCTTCTTTCAAATTTTAATTAAATTAATTTTTGATAGTAAAAATTAATTTCACCAATTTCACCAATTTTAATATCAAATAACTTCAATAGTTTTAGCAAAAATTTTTTATTAAGAAGAGTAATTTCACCACCATCTATAATATAACCTTATTACTTATAAATTTTAATCTGGTTATGCATCTGATTACTTATAAATTTTTATATGCTTATATGATTTGATTGCTTTGTTACCATTATAATTTTTAAATATATATTTATACTAGGTTAACAGAAACTGTTGTGAGTCTGAAGCATAACATATTTTAATAATTAGTTAAATAAACTAACTAGATTTTTACAATATATATATACATTATTTGTTAATGAAATCAATATGTATATTAATAATATTATGTAGGACTTTTTTAATCAGAAGTCTAGTGTAGTCCGTAATGGCCAATCACAGTATAGTCACGTGGCGGACAGACAGACATTCTTCAAATCAAAGGTCTAGTGTAGAGCTGGACAAACGGACATTTTTTAACTTTTAAATGTACATGTAAGTCCTTGATATGCTTCGGACAATAATAATATTTTAAAACCAAATTGATAAAATTAAGTCAAATCTGAATTGATAAATTAATAATTATAAGATTCAAATGTTTTAAAAGTAGGCAATATCTATATAAGCATTTTATTTGTAACAAATGCAGTAAAATTTATAAAAAATGATTATTTTAATGAGAAAATTACATTCCTAGTGATGATATATATATATTTATTAATCGTGAAAAATTTAGAAACTCCGGGATTTTAAAATCGGGATTTGCCCATTACTAACTAGGTTTGACAGACCGGTCAAAATTATGACCAATGCCAAATTCTTAATATTCTGGCTAATAAATGAATAATTATTGTCACAGGTCATAATTAAAATGAAATTTACATTTTCTACTTAACCTGCTAGCCTTCTATATTTGTTTATTATAATTTTTTTTAAAACTAACCCTAACCCTAATCCCCTAACCCTAAAAAATGCACCCCAAAAAAATTTAGTTTTCGAGATTTTATACCATAATTTCATTTAATCTGGATTTCATTATAATCTGCCACAACTATTGCTTAAAATTTAAATCGGTGTATCTGTATAATCTGATAAATAGAGAAATCAACCGGGGTTAAATCGCTACTCAAAAATTTTTAAGATTAATTTTTAAATATAACTTTTTTATTGATATAAGTGGACAATAATGACAAATATAACAATAACGAGTATAAAAATTAATGTATATCAAAATTTTTTAGGTGGTCCGGTTGAGAAATCCCTTGTTCATAATTCTGGCCAAATTTGCAGATCATTTGGCCAGAATTATATCAAACCAATTTTAATTCTGGTCAAATGATCTGCAATTTTGACCAAAAGTTTGCACAATTATGTGAAAAAAAGCAATCGGTTTCTGATTTCCGATTTCTTCGCTTTTTTGTGCAACTTTAACATCTAATACTTATTGAACTTTTATGATTCTTTCAGTAATAAACAAATTAATTTGCTAGAAACATGAATTTGGTATAACGAATTTACTTCAAGTTAAATTTAGTCTAGAGATTTAAGTTGCTAATTAGGTCAGATAAATTTGATTCAGTAGTTAACATTCATTCCTCTTACAAAAGAGAGAAGCAAAAAAAAATAAATAAATAAATAAATAAAAATTATATAATGCATTCATCCGTATAGCAATAGCATGTATATTTAAGCCAGATCTTAATATGCCTTTAGTGAGCTTATATTTCTAGATATTATGATACAGTTTAATATATATTTTCTAGATATAATGCTGTTCATACATATACTCACGTTCCTGGTTTTGCGTGACAACATCGCGCAGCTATCTTATTGAATACTGTACTGTATCTAAATTGTTTATTGTGCAGTATGAAATTACAATTTCACTTAACATTCTCCTTCCAACTTCGGGAACAAGCCAATCATATATCCATTACGTCTTCAAATTCAATAAGTCATACCTGTAGCCAACCTGATTATTTGCAATGCAATATAGTATTTATTTAAATCGAACCACTCACTCGCTACACCTGAGATCCAAAAAGGAACGTTAAACAAAATTACAATTTCAAGCGATCTTATCTGTTAAAAATTATTAGCAATTTTGATCTTCAAGATGTTTTTATTAAAAAATAAATATTTGGCCGATTCGATAAAGTCTAGCTATACTTATTATTTTTTAACTACTGTATATTTTTAATTACTATCTTTAATTCTGTTAAATATCTTGTAATTACACATATTCAAAATATAACTTTTTGTTATTTTCATGCAACACTTTAATAAGCATCAAATTAACCATTGGCTACTTTTATAGTAAAAGGTTCCATAATTTAAGAAATATTGAATATTTTTTTATTTATCACAAAGTTATTAAATATCAGAACAAGGAATAACACCAATTAATAATATTCTATATTCATCATCCGAAATAAAAGATTTTAGCCTTATTAAAATGGAATAGAAAATAAAATAACATTCTTGATCTTTTGATGTCATCTCTTTACTAAGTTCAAGAAGTTTAAGCAACCTCTTAATGATCTGTAAAAAAAAGTTTTGAAAGAATAATTATAATGTTATAACAAACTTTATAAATCATTATGCACGTAAAACGTACCTGCTTTTGTACAATATCCATGGCTTTCTCATTAGAAGTGAATTCTTTAGGAATCAAAATTGATAACTTTCTTACACTAACAATATCTTGCACAACTTTTAAAAACTTTTCATTCCAAACTTCATAATTTGTAAACATGAATGACTGTGCACTATTTGCTAATATACTTGAAGATTCCTTCCAACATAAATTTACCAATCCACTTAATGCTATCTTAACTCCACACTCTAGTATATTTTCATCAAGTTGTTTTTTTTGTCGTGGTGTAGCTAATACTATCAATATATCCAATATTCTAACCAACCATTCCAAACATATTCTTTTTTTGTTATTTTCAGATTTATTGTTTGCATGTATGTTAACATAAATTGCCCTGTGAATCAATGCAAAAGGTAAAGAATAAGGTAAAGTTTCAATTTGAGCCTTATCACTAAAAGTAGTCAAACAATTTTGTAAAATTCTTGCCAAGTGCTTCGTAACATCAATGCGACCTAATTCAGACATTGCACAAATTGTGACAGTGCTTTTAATTAGATCTTCATTCATATCTTCAATTGAGAAAATGCATGATTGTGTAGCAAGGCGAATTATTTGAGCTTGCTTTTCTGTTACGGGTGCAGGAAGCTCATAATAAACAACTTTTAATAATTTAATAAGTTCTTGTTGAAGTGAAACCAAAGCTCCAACAGATTGTGCATCTTTAGTGTTTGTCGTCAAAATGTATTCATTCACTGTGGTAAGAAAAATAGATTGTAATTCCTAAAATATATAAAATATTTAATAATATATTAAATAAACAGTTACACATAAAAATTATAAAATATACTTTCAATATGTTATACCTCATTTTCGGGACTAATTGAATTGCCAAATAAACAAGATGACATTTTATCGAAAATATCTAATACTCGAGAATTTGGTACTACAACTTTTTTTGCAATGCTTTCCACTCCTCGCATTTGAGTAGATTGTTTATCATCAGTTTCTTTAACTGCTTGAGTTGTTTTTTCAAAACCACATAATTCAAGAATTTTCCCAAGTCCTTCACAAATAAGAAAAGTTTTAAATTTTATATTTACATTATTATCTGAGTGTATAATTGGAAATTGAATTAATGTGTGTACAAGGAATTCCATTAATGATACTGAACGAGAACAATGTTGTATTGCCATTATAACGATTTGATATCTTAAATTAAGTTTCATAAAAGTAGGTTCATTAAATCGTACAAAAAGAGGAAACCAGTTTACTGGTGGAAGTATAGTGCTTATTTTAGAGAATGTAGAAATAATCAAACTCGCTGCTTCAATAGATGAGTCTGATGGTGGACTCTCTAATGTAAAAATAACATTAATAAATAATATTATATGGTATTATTACAAGATTAGAAATAAAACTTTTTTTACCTAATGAAATAAATACAAGCCGATCAAACATAGATTTTAAATAACTCGAAGAAGGTAATCTGGAATAATCTTTAGGTTCAGTACTACTTGTAATAGACTTTGCAGAGTCACTAACAAGCATTTCAGTATCTTCAGATATTCTTTCAATAACTTGCATTAACTGTCCTAAAATAATTATAGCTAATCTTCCACCTTTAACGTCACTCATGGTCATTTCTGATGAAGTTTGCGACCCAAATTCTGCAACATTTTGTAATGTATCCAAAACTTGCGTAATAATTGCAGAAGATGCTGAAGAAAAGAAATAAAAGCTTCTATTTCGTGCATGATAAGGAAGCGAAAAATAGTCAACACCTGTAAGTGATCCTATTGTTATTAAAGCAGTATGCCGTTTTGATGAACTTGTACCAGATGTTGTAAGTGTACGAGCACATGAATTTACTTGTGCATTAAATGATGACAAGTTATGCGATGATTGCTTAACTTGGAGAATATCTTGTAAAACATGAGAATAAGATTGAGAAAAATGAAAATGATATTCGGACATCTCTCTCTAAATAAATATCATAAATAATCCAGTGTAAATTAATAAAAGTACAAAATTAATATATAAAACATAAAAACTACCATTTAGTTTAGTTTAGACTTACTCTAGATCCTGAAATTTTAGTCGCTTTTTCTAAAAACTCTATAATTTCTTCGTTTAGGCCTTTACCTCTTGAAAAACCAACAAACCATGCAGATCCAGCAATCCTGCTTTTGTTGCTTTCATCAATTATTCCATTATTCTCGACAAATTCCTTTAAATCAGATAATGCCATTTGATATATTCGTTCAGTTTCAGGTTCATCATCACAATCGACATTTGATAATCCAATCATAACGCCCAAGTATGAATTAGTTGGCCCTACATTATCTTGGGGTGTACTTGAAATGAAGTCGTAAAGAAATGACACCGTTTGCGAACAAATACTTGACATTAAAGATGTTTTCATTGGATATGAAGCAAGATATGATAAAAGTGTTCCAAGCGAATATCCTGCACCAAACAAAGCCCATCCTGTTGTAGAACTTTAAAGGATTTATTGTTGCATAACTGATAAGTTAATTTTACACTTTATTAAATTATAGACGAAAAAAGTCAGTTATTACTTACTTTTTATCTTCACTTAACTTTGTGACTAAAGTATCGACCACTTCCTGTACCAATTTTTCATTCATAATTATTAATGTGGATAAATATCCTAAAGCCATTGCGACAGCAAATTGAACATCATCGCTAGTGATAAGGCTTGAATCTTGATGCTGATGTTCATATTGACGTTTTACTGCCAAATTTGCATCAACAAAATAATAGTCCAAAAAGTGACGTAATGTTGTTGTAGCATATTGCTGAGTTGATGATACATTTAACGATTTAAGTGAGAGACATAAACCTAATAGTGCATTTTAATAATTTAAGTGGATGACATAATTGAAATAATTGAACCTTTTATTTCTAAAGAAATATAGAAAAATACCTGTAAGTGCAAGAATTATATTTTGACAAGCAAAAGGAAACCTTGCATCATCTAGTCGCTTCATCAAATCTTCCATTAAAACTTTTATGACTTCATCGTCACTTTCATTCCTTTCTGCTGCCGTATAGAATACTTCTCTCAAGCCTTTTTCAAAAAAACTACACCAATTGGTTACGATACCTAATCTTATTACCCAATGATCAGTTAAATTAATATCTTGAATAGCATTTGCCATCAATTTATAAAATCTTGTTGTTTTGAAGTCTTTAATTTCACTCAATGCTTGTGATCGTGATTTATTATTATTAGAATTATCCATTTGTGGATTAAAACAGATCAATGAAGCCAATGCATATCCAGCCCGTAAACCAGGACTAATTAAACCGATTTCCCAATCATTTACAATTTTTGTAGCAATAGATTCCACCTTTTCCTTTCTACTTTGAAAAACATTGGAAATATCAGAAGTCGATGTGGCCGATTTGCCGCCACCACTAGCTTCAACAGAGACTCCCTTTAATAGATTCCGTCTCATATTATATATTTCATTTGAAATAACTTTGCTAAATACAAATTGCCATTCTTCAACTTGACAAAGTTTCTCATTTGAATTAAAAATTTGGGATAGCAAAGTTTCAGATGATATAGGAAAGACTGATAATATATCAGTTGCATTAAATTGCGAAATTGTAATAAGACCATGTTTAAGAAGTCTATAATCTTGTTGAATTTTAAACACGATAGAATCATCAACTTCTTGATCTGGCTCTGATATATAAAGAGTTCTTTGAGGAAATATAAGTGGACATAGGTATGATTCTAATATATTATGCTTAAATTCATTGTAAACTACAGTGTCTAAATAACAAACAAATATATTAATTTCTTTTGATAATACGTATAAAGAAATATATATATAAAATATATATAAAGTTACCATCGTCATGCTGCACAATTAATTGGTAAAATTCACACAATTTCGAGATTAAATATACATTCAAGGGATCAGTTCGCATAATGGCATCAGCAATATAAGACATTAATACGATCCAAACTATATAATAAAAAGAACAATACATGACATACGTGTAATAATTAGAACAGAGTATAGATATCTTGATTTAAACAAATTACCTGCTCTAGTTTCAACTACTTTGGCTTCTACACAAGCATTTAATGCTTCTATGATCAAGTATAGGCTTTTTGGATGTAAAATTACAGATTGAAGTAAAGTTGATATGAATGGAAGTAATTCTTCGGCGTAATCCCTCCCCTTGGATTTACAAATGTCTCTGAAAAAATTATTTACTTTAAAGCTAACTATAATTATAATAATAAATATTTAAAAAGATGAAAAAATCATCACACCTAATAGTAGATAAAGCTGCAAGCTCAATTTCAAAACATTCACGTTTAGTATCATCAAATGCAGAGATTTCTAATTTTCTCTTTTTTGTCCATTCTGACAATACGAATCGTAATTGTTTCCAACATCTTCTTTGCCTTAACCAGAGTTTATACAACATTCTAATACCAACAGCGTTTAAATTTGTTTCCTTTTTTATTTCCTGTCCCTGGACAAGGCTCATGGTAATTTTCAAAATCTTTGCAGTAATAGTTGAATCTGTGGTTGAAATCAATGAAGGTAAAGCATGATGCAAAATATGAAGATGAATTGAAGTATCACCATCATTACGTAAAACATAAAGAAATAATAGGAAAATAGGAAATTTTTGTGTTTGAATCAAAGCGACATCACTATTAATTATTAAAATCAAATGATTTAAAGCTAAAATTCTTGTGGCGACATCATGATGAAATAAGTAAGGTACATAAAATTGCGTGGAAAAATAAGAATCCAAATTTTTGAATTCATGTGAAGAAGGTGAAGAATAAGAATTTAAAAGACAATTTATTTCGGATAATATTAACGCTATTGTTCCAGTGATACATGGTGATTTGAGTAGAATAGAAACCTGTTACGAAGTTAATATTAGAAACATTTACATTGCTATATTAAAATTTGTATCATTATAGTTTATTTAAATATTACCTCATTAAATTTCTTAAATTTCAAAGGTATGCATTGTGATGTTTGAAATTTTTGGACCGTCAAGAGTATTTCCATAGCAGTATTCCTTGTAGTACTCTTTTCCACATCAGAAATCACTTGGAATAAGGGCAGAATCGCGACACTAATTAATGGAGATGGAACGTCATGATCATTTATATTCTTTAATTTGAGCTCAATTAGTCTTTGCATAATCTCAAGGATCATTAATTGGTTATCATTAGATTGAGTGTCAAGAAGTAAAAACGATAACGTTGGCCAGATCAAAATAAAATTTTGTTGTGATAAGTAATTTAAAGAATCTTGAGGTTTTAATATTTTATAAAGCAACGAAATATAATGGTTTGTTGATAAATTTGCTTGTTGAGCATCACAAGCAAGTGCCAAAATCTGCATTACAAGGATATTATTGAATTTTTGTAAAAATGGTTCACTTAAACCATTTTGAATAAAGTTTACTCCAACAATTTGAACAAGAGATTGCATAAGTATGTATATAAAGTTAGATGTGATATAAATTTTTGGAGAGGTAGTAAATATAGGCGTTATTGGCACTCTTTGAACAACTGAGAGTAAATAATCCAACAAATGTTCTTTAAAAGTCCAGTAAAACTCATCATCAGCATCTTGATATATTAACCTAACCAAGAATTGCATCAATACTGAAGACCAATACTTTTGAAATTCAATATTTTCTTTCATTCCATCTAACAAAATATGATCAAAAAATGGTTTCATCATATTCAATAAATTTTTCATATACATAGACTTTTTTTGAGGATTGTTAGGCTCTACACATTTTATTCTAGAAATATCAAAAATCTTTTCAAGTTGAGAAAGTAATACAGTACAAGTTTGTTCAGGTTTAATTGTCGTCACAATAATAAAAGGATGTCTCCCATGATTAAAATGATATTCTTCTATATACGCTTGATTTGATAATATTTCAGTTATACCTATTATAGAATTTTCAAGAGAAATCCCTGAAAGAATTGATAGTGCATCCGTTAACCCGTTAAGTGCTTCAATCCAATTAACAATTCCCTTTTGAACTAGGTCAATTAATTTATTGACTGCATTTGATGATATGATTCCAGATTCCGATTTAATAAAATTCCAGAGTTTATCTAAAGGTGAAGGTTCATTTTTGCTTTTTGGGTATGATTTTGCTGCTCCGGGATTTGCAATAATTATTTCAGTTACTTTTTGAATTGATTGAATAGTAACAGAGCGATGTTGTAAATCCATCTGTTTCTAAAAATTGCAAATATCGAAGTTGATACAGCGTCTTATATAATCATTTTTGTGTAACATACAGTTGATGATCACCAATAATCTAACCAATCCAAGCAATCGTGCATTAGTACGTACGTCATGAAAGACTGTGCATTTTCATAAAAAGTTCTTTATCACATATTGGATAGTAAATATAAATAAAAAATAAATTTTCTATTTTAAGTTCATTTTGTGAATTTTTTTAGTATATAATTAACTTTGGCAAACTTTTTTGAATATAAATTACATTTATTCAAATTAAATAAAAAATTTTTTGAAAATTGTAAAAATTGGCCTTTTTAATACATAACATCCCATATTACATTAGTAGACGTTAACAAAAAAAGGTTAAATTCGATCAAGAGTTTATCAACTGGTTCAAAAAAATGCAACAAAACTTGAAATAAGAAGTCAATATTATTAATATTTTTGCTGAAGATTAAAAGCAATTTCCGACCGTTTCTGGAAATCAACGTGATAATCAAGATAATCAAAAATACAAAAGTACGAACTAAAGATTTCAAAAAAATTTCAATAATAGAAATCATTAATTTGTACGTACGTATATATCTTTTGTAAAGTACTTGATTATCTCGATTATCACATTAATTTCAACAGGGTCTGAAACGGTCAGAAATCGCATGACCGCGACATTTTTATGTCATGACTAACTTACCTCTGAAGATATCAATAATTATTATAAAGCTCAAAGTTAAGTTTTTATTTTGATAGTACAGTACTGTATAATATTTATTTAAAGTGACGGTAATTCTTCAATACAGCCACTGAAGAATTATACATAGGAATAGCATAAAAATTCCGCGGATCAGGTGTAACGTGAAAACTAGTGAATTGACCCGTCTAAAAAATCTTCACCCGGGTCACCCGACGGGTGGACAATGTGCCACCCGGGTGGAAACGGGTCAGTCCAAAAAAAGGCACCACCCGGGTCACCTGGGTCAATTAAAAAAAATCACAGGTGGTTAGTGATTTGACCCAGGTGGGTAACCT
>QKWP01000154.1:447554-465428 GCA_003550325.1 Gigaspora rosea | reverse complement strand
TTAAATCTACCAAGCTGGGTTCATTTAGAGCCCAAGTGGCTCAAAATGAACCAAGCTGCGTTTATTTTGAGCCCGCTTAGTAGGTTCATTTGACCAATTTCGGGCTCAAGTAAGTCCAAATAAAATTCGAGCTAATTTTAGGTTCAAATAAATCCATGTTCGGTTCACGTGAGCTCACTTCGGGTTCAAATAAACCCAAGCTGAGTTTAATTGAGCCCACTTCGGTAAAAATTAGTTCAATCAGTTTTCATTCGAGCCCATATCAGGTTCAAATAATGCAAGCCGGGTTCATTTGAGCCCACTTCATGTTCAAATGAACCTAAACCGGGTTCACATAAACCCGAATTTGAACCCAATATGAGTTTATTTGAACCTATAAAATAATTTAAAACCTCGTTGCCAGAGCAATGTCCGGATCTAAGATTTAGTAAATTTAAAGCACATATTTGTCTTTACATATTGTTTTTTTTATTGGATTTTTAGAAATGTTTAACAAATTTCTTTCGTTCGCATCTTTGTCGATCAGTGCTTATCATTTTATCAGACCGGTAAAAAATCCGACAAAAAAATGATAAAAATTTTAAAAATCTAGAATTAGGCATCTTAATTTTATTGGATCATTTGCATAAGCGTTTAAAATTTTAATATAAAAATTATTTATTTGCCTGAAGTTGCAACTTCAGGCACTTGAAGTTAAAACTTCAGGCATCACAACTTCAGGTGCCTGAAGTTGCAACTTCAGGCAAGTGTCAACTTCAGGCACGACAGTAACACCGTGATTTGACGCAGGACATAAATAATGACAATGTGCATAATACAATGATACTGTAGATGATCCTTATGCTAGGGATCTTCAAATCCAAATAAAGTCAAGAATTTCCTAATTTTGAATTCGAATATTACCAAAATAACGATGATGTAAAAACTAGCAAATCATAACAATTATAAATGCAAAACTATTTGCATATTAATCAAGCTTTATAATCTTAATTTTTAAATTGTTGTAAATATATACTCTATAATAGTGCTATTATTTAAAGCACACCTATTCGCGTTGATACAAAAAAAAGAAGTATTGGCTAGTTAGAAGAACTATTTATATTTCATTATTTTCAAGGCAATGTGAACAAATGGTAAATTTTTAAAAAAAGTATACAGTAATTGCATTTAGTTTATGTTATCTTATTTTGTTTTTTTATCATTTAATTTTTATTACAACAAGATAAAGTTTTAATTATCTTACTGTTTTATTTGCTGATATTTTTCAACAAGCTCGAGAATATTTTATGGCATATGATCATCAACATGTTTGCATAATATATTAACTTTACAAAAAGATAATAATATTTGTTCAATATTTGAATTTTTTGAAAATGACATAAGTACTGGGATATTCCAAATTTATTAACGTAAAATACCTGAGTACAAATCAAAGACTACGAATAATCCTATTGGTTTTTTTCTTTCTAGTGCAAAACTTATTTTTTCAAAATTTTCATTACGAATTTATAAAATAAATTAAAATTTGATTGCAGAATTTTTTAATTTTTTAGCCAATTATGTAGCTAATGCAAAAAAATTTCTTGAATCTCTAATTTATATCGATAATCGTCTAACCTATCTCCCTCTATTTAACGCAATTTGATTCATTATATTAAATATAGAAATTTAGATATAATAATGCACTTTAATCTGAAAATTTGATTAGTATTGTAAAAATATGATTGCTACAAACTAATAAATATTATTGCATTATATAAAAAGTCAATAGTGAGTTTATTTAAAATCTTTATAAATTTAAACTGTATTATTGCAATATTATTCAATCCTAAAAGTTTTACTTCACTCTGGGTATAGTAGAATTCAAATTCCACTTTTTGAACATCTAAAGAATTTGGTTAATTCGAGAGATAGGGTTAAGACCAAAAGCTTTACTAAGTTATGAGACTTTGTTGGAGCAAGAGATATTATTAAGAGGAGCTTTGTTAAAGTGGAAAATATTGTTGAGGTAAAGAGTCTTGTTGGAATAGAAAGTGTTGCTGAGGCAGGAGCCTTGTTGACGTTGAGCTGAGAACTTTGATAGTACAAATATTGATGAATTGGGTGGTTTTGTTGAATTTGGGTTATTTTTTATTATTAAAAACAAATTCATCAGCTTTGAAGTCTTTATATTCGTAGCCTTTAACTTGATTATAATTAAAATTAAATTTTCTTCTGATCTATCATTTGAAACTAAGATGCTACTATACTTAAAGGAACATTTTATAAGTTGGGTATCAATGGCATTCCATGCTATACTTGCTGGCAAAACTCAGACAAATCCCAAAATCAAAAAAAAAAAACAATCGCCATTTGTAAAAGATTAGATCAAAAAAGTAGTCTTAAAATTTTGCAAATATATTATCTATATCAATTAGAATATCTACTACCGTATTAACGCAGAATAGTGCACATGGGTGTTATTTCGAAAATCAAATTCCCTAAAAATAGTATATTTGGCTTCAAAATAATGCCCATGCGCATTCCGAAATAGTGCGCATCTTATGTTTACTGTATAAATGAATGTATTTCTATAACTTTAAGTGTACTGAACCACAGGAAAAATTCTTAGTGCCATTTCATCTCTTCTTTTGTTACAATGCTGACTGTTTATCATCAAATTTTTATAGCAAATATTTGACAGATAAGCTGGATAATATGATGCTAATAATCTATACAAGATTTATAGTAATTAATTTGACATTATAGGATAATATTATAAATAATTCAGATACTTCATTATGTTCTTCTGAATTACTTTCTTTATCTAATTCAATATTGCTTTCAACAATATTAGTAAGAGACTAATAAAGATAGCCCACTCATTCATGAGATAAAACTCAAAAGTTTGAAGATAAATTGATGCAAATTTGTTTGGTATATAATGATTACAAATATCCAATAAGTAAACAGAAACTTGTATACTTGTAAGCTCTATTTGATTACCCATCTTGTTAAGAAACAAGTTTATGTGATTTACTTACAGCATTATAAGAAATTTTATTAGATAATTGGGATAAAAAAGTTTTTAGAGTAGAGGCTCAAATTAGAAAGGACTACTATGTGCAATATCTGATTTAGCTATATAATCAGTATATATAATAAATATATGCTGTCTCATTAATGGTGATATATCACTTATTAATATAGAATTTATAAATAATGGTTTGTTTAATTATTGTTATTTTAAATATATCATTTAGGAAAGCATATATTATAATATCAAGCTACAAATATAAATTTATTGTATATAAATTAAATATTTTTTATTATTAATTTATACATTTATATAATAATAGATAGTTTATATATTTATTAATTTTTAATTTTTTTTTATTATACAAACTATATTTTTTTATATACCGTATTTACTCGAAATAACACACATGGGCGTTATTTCAAAAATTGCATTTTCTTAAAATAGCATGTTGGTTTTGAAATAATGCCCATGTGTGTCCCAATATAACATACACTCCAAATGCCGAATTAATAATCTATTGAAATAAAGAATTCAAATAACAAGCAGAAATAAGAATTGTTTTAGTCAAAAACTCTGACTTAGATCGGAAAGGCTACATATAAAATTAAGAAATACATGTTTTTTATGCATCATACATATATAATGCATAATTTTTTAGAAGTTAGACCTTTACCCCGAAATAACGCCCATGCACGTACTCAAAATAACGCGCATCCTCTCGAAATAACGCGCAAGTGCGTGTTATTTCGAGTAAATACGGTAAAAAAATAGGATTAATTAATTTGTAACAATGGTTACTGCAACAAGCCAATCAAATTCTAAGATCAGGTGTAATATTACACATTTGAAAAGTCAAAACAAACGTTCGTTTTGCCAAAAATTGCTTCTAAATCAAAATTTCACATACGAAACTACCTTCCAGTTTCTACCAAAAAAAATTCCTTGCTAGATTTTAACATAACCAAAGCATTACTCTAAACCAAAAGCCTTACACCAAGCCTCACTCTAACCCTAACCTTAATCACATGGTTTTATTTTTATAGAAAATTTGGTTTAATAGTCATATTACACCTGATCTTAGTATTTACGGTTATAAAATTTATTCTATAACCTACGGTTACAAATCAATTAATTCAAAAAAATAAACCTGTATATATAATAAAATTTTTATAAATTTAAAATATTTTTTATTAATATAGTTTATAGGCAAAAGACTAAATAAAATAAATATATGAATTTTTAGTATAATATATGCTTATATGACAAATTAATTAAATTTATAATTAATAAATTTTTTAGTTGATATCAGTTTAAAATTAGAATTTAAAGGATTATTTTTATATATAAATATGTATATAAAATTCTTAAAATCTAAAAGTATATAGATTTTAACCTTTTTTAATCTAAAATAAACATTCTTTTTACTATATAAAATAGTAGTAAATTAGTTTAACTTAGTATTATAAATTATACTATAACTTTTTTTTCTACATAATACCATATATTCCTAAAAAAAGCACTCTTTTTTGGCCAAAAAATTACACAAAAAAACGAGGGGTTGCTTATTTTTGAAATATTGAGTTTTTTGAAAAAATTGAAAAATGTACTAATAAAAAGTTGTCCAAATAACACCAAATTTTTACTTTAAGTGTATTTTTATGCGCTGAACAACTTTACTTAATCGACCTTTTGAGGTTACTTAGTAAAAAAAACTTTATATGTAGCAACTACTAATGCGCTTTTTGAGATTTTTGAAAAAAACAGAAGGGTTGCTTATTTTAGTTGTTGCTTATTTTCGGGAATATACGATAACCTTTTTGAAATTTTGCAAATTTGTTCTTAATAGTACTTCAAGTCACTTGCATAGTAGCACAAAAATATACTTGACTTTAATTGGATAAATTTTAATAATAAATATTTGATTTTTTAAGAATTAAAATTTTAAAAAAATATATATAATATTTAAGCATATATATAATCTATTTCTAAAAAAAAAATTCTATTAATTATTGATTTAATATTTTTTAAAAAAATTTTAAGTTGCTTGATTTTTAAAATAAAAAAATGAAAAATATTATATAGAAACTTTAAAGTATTAATTTTATGTATCACTATTAATGAGATTACCAATATATGCCAAATTATGTTTTATATAGATATAAGTTTAATATCATTATTTCAGTTGCTATGTAAGGGCTATGATTATTAATAAAGGCACTTTTATATTGGACAGCAATTATACCTTGTTTAGGAATGGCTATCAGATAGATAGGACTCTGTAGAACTCTGATACAACTCAGATGATTCTAAAAAAGTAAAATTTGCATAGAAATTCATCAAACATTACATTTTTATATAGTAAATTTTCAAATTTTGCTCTATTTTATACATCTATTTGGCTAAAATACTGCTAAAATTATACAAACTCAGATTTAAGCTGTATTAGAGTTCTTCGGGGTCCTAGAAGAGATCTACAAGTTCTTATAAAAAGTCAAATCAGCAAAGTTTATAAACTATAATTATATTTTTGTAATAAAAAATAGTATGCTTAAAATTGCAAGTAAGTCTAATTGAAGTTCTTCTTTAAAGTTAGGTAATTTGAATCAGGTATAATTAGAAAAGATAGATATATTTGCTTTTCGAGTATTGTTTTAGAGGGTTCATATTCAGCTTTAATTGTATTATTATTAATAAATTCATCTTATAAAAGGTAACTAATATCTTCTTAAACAATACTACTAACAAAATTTAGAATATAGCAGAATTTATTATTATTTTTAAGTATTGCCATAATAAAAATGAATTATGTGCTCTATAAATCTAAATAAGCATGTGACAATAAAGTGTACTAATGATTCTAATATTCAACTATACTATTATAATTCTTTACTAATCCAAATATATTATTATCCTTTTTTTTATATCTGATTAAGGTATCTATAATTGTTTGAATAATAATATTAAAATATTTGGCAACAGCTATAGGATTAAGATATGCAAAACAAGCTCTTTCTGAAGCTTTTAAACATTTTTGGGTATAAGATTTTGAGAATCAATTTTATTCCTAATATATATTATAACAATGGATATAAAGATCTGCAGGATTTGTTAGTAATTTATTGTTATAAATAGTATTTTAATCCATAATCCACTAATCTGAATTGATCTGATAATTCAGATTGAATACAGATATAGGACCCTGAATAATCTATATAATCTTATATTTGGCATCATAGTAAATTTTTTTGGTATATTTTAGCTATATTTTAAATATCATATTTCTCCAAAAATAAGCACCATCTTAGAGCAATTTTTATACCCAAAATCCTTTTGCTCTAATAATTGGATTTGCATAATTTTGGTGCTATTCAATCATTTTGATAAGTTGATTTGAATTGTACCAAAATTTTACAATCTGATTATTAAATCAAGAAAATTCTAGATATAAAAATTGCTCTGAAAGGGTGCTTATTTTTAGAAGAAATATGGTATTAGATAAAAATTTTAGAAATCTTTATATTTTTTTAAAATACAACTTTCTCTAAAAAAAACTAAATTATATTCTCTAAAAAAAAAAAAAAAAGAATAACATTTTTTTTTAAAAAAAGATCTAGATCTATATTTTTAACAAAATCTTTATAAAAAAAAATAAAAAAAAAAACAAATAATTTCTTACCTTATATTTTTTATTAGCACATTTCAAATATAAGATTTATAAACTTATCCTATTAGCATTATCAGTTATTTTAAATATACTCTATTTAGTTATTAGTTATTTTCAAATATAACCTTTTTACTCAAATATAACTTTTTTTAAAAAAAGGGCCTATATTCGCAATTTTTCAAATATGACATTATATAGATTATTCAGGGTCCTTGAATATCTGTATCCATTAATTTTAACTGGATAGGTCTGTAATATTTATGGATTAAGGATAAGGATTATCCAGATTATAATCCTAAATATCTTTTATATGATTTCAATTCGACCAGCAACTGACAATAAATATATTATACACCCTTTAGTAAATGTGAATGTAATGATTATTGATTTGAAAATTAGTGACACATGATGAATTTTGTGATGACCATCCAAATTTCTAGCAGTTTAGTTTTTTGATAATAAAATTTTATATTATCGAAAAACTATACTGTTATTACTAAAATAATTATTGAAATTTGCAGATAATCCATAAAATTCATCACGTGTCACTAATTTTCAAATCAGCTGTTACAGCTGATTGAAAATTAGTGGGACACGTGATGAATTTTGTGATGATTGTTAGCAAATTTCAGTAATTATTTTTTAGTAATAAAAGTATAGTTTTTCGATATTATAATTTTCAGCCGGTACAAAACATACTGTGATAATATATCAGCTGAAATTATATTATTGAAAAACTATACTATAATTACCGAAAAATAATTATCAAAATTTGGATGATTGTCACGTGTCTCAAATCAGCTGTAAACAACTATCTTAGCGAAATAACGCGCAGGAGCGTTATTTCGAATTCGGCCTAAATTAAGCTTTGTTTTGAAATTTTTTAATCGCAATTTCTAGACCAAAATATCATATAATCTTTAACATCAGCCAAAATTAGCATCAACCATCAATCACATTTTATCTTATATTTCTTAAAATTTGATAAAAAAATACTTGATTTTAAATTTTTTTTTAAAAAATTCAAATTAGTTCGGGCCGAAATTCGAAATAACGCTCCTGCGCGTTATTTCGCGACTATACGGTAAATAACTCTCCTAAAATCGTGAAACGTGAATTTGCCAAATTTGCTTCTGTCGTTTGATCACCTAATACTTACAACCTATTTTGAGCTAAAAAAAAAAGGGATAACTTTAGGATTAGGGTCATCATAGGTTAAAGGTTAGGTAGGTTTTAGATAGTTATTGTAAGAAAATCGCATTCCCGACACTGTTAATTAATCCACCAAGGTGCCGGTTTTTTGAAGTTTTCAAGTATTTCGCTTTCTTTCTTATTTTGCTTCGTCGAAGAACATCAAATTTCTATAATTTGATTGGTCAGATGTTACGTGATTCTGCACCGCTTTAGACAGCCCCAATAGATGAAAGAAAAACATGAGATCATAAAAATAGCGAATATATTAGCAAATATTAAGAAAATTACATAGATGATTGATTTCTAGATTTTCCATTTTCGTAAATTTTTGGTCGGAATTTTTGCCGCCCAGATTATATTATAATCACTAATTTTCTCGGCGATTCTTGAAGTTTGTAGCTTTATGTTGATCTACCAACTAATAAAACCATGGTTATATTCAAAATGTGATCGGTGTGCTATAAATAATATAGAAATAAAGTAAATAATCAAGTGATTATGCTTTAACGCTTTTTGATTGGTTATACAACCCGTGATCAAAATGTCAAGACGATGAGCAAGTTATGGTCATCGCAATTATCACAGGTATGAATGATCAGAATTGTATAGTACAGAATACGGGTATTTTGCACCCATATATATTACACAAATTATAGCAGATCAAAGATGGATGAGCTTTTTAAAACCTGTACCATATTGATCAGCCATAACACCGGATCAGTATGGTACAGATTTAAAAATTCGATCCATACTGATTACTGTAATTTCCCATACTATACATTTCTGGTCATCCATACCATACTGATCTGTTATAATCTCATCACAATTCAAATTCATTAACAATTGTTTAATCACGACAGTATTATGTGTCGATTTGTAACAAAATTTTTTCGGTAAATCATGAATTAACCAAATATTGAGAGGTTACAGAAGATCAGCATGGAATGAATGGAATACAGGTATTTTACACCAGGCTGATTTTTAGAACCTGTACTATACTATATAATCAGCTATAATAACCCTAACGCTAATATATATAACACCGGATCAGTTGGTACAGATTTTAAAAATTCGGAGTGTACTATACTGATATGCCCATATTGATTTGTGAAAATACTATCGATACCATACCAGTACCATTACACAATTATGATCATCCGTACAGAATTTTTTTTTTACAGTAAATCACCAGTTTTGCAAGAAAAGTTTACAGTAAATTGATAGAAACCACAACTGTTAATTCCAATACGAGCTAACTCAAAACCATACTGCATTGGAGTGTTCGATACACTATGAAAATCAAATCTATATGTGGTATATAAAAGCCTAATAAGACAGATTTTAAAATGATTTTTCCTGATTAACCAATCTAGAGTTCCAATCCGGATAGCGTTTATCCGAATAATTATCGGATTCTTAGTGACACCCACCCGGGTCAAATCACTAGTAACAACTAAAAAAAAAAAAAATTAATTTGTTATAGAATTTCCTACACTAAATTCGATCTTAATCTTTGATACACAAAATTTAATTATATTTCGCATAACTCACTGCATTTGTCTGCCACGTTTCTTGTTAATTTATTAAATTCGAAATTGGCATTTCATTTTGTTAGATATTTGAAATCAACTATTCAAATTTGGTATATTTCAAATAAAACAGCTTCATATTAGCATTTGTAGCCAATTCTTAAATAAAGTGATGGTACTTGGTGCTCATATAGAATCCGGATTCAATAATTGAATTCGGATTTATCCAGATTCGGATAATCATCCGGATACACAAAGTAGGATCCGAATTTAATCCGAATGGCCCTTAAAGAATAGGATCGAAACACTAATATTTTTTGCAAAAATGAGTTAACTGTACTATTATATAAAAAGGTACCTCTCTATATAATTTAACATTTAAAATATCAATTTACATAATAAATTTACGATTAAAGTGATCTAAAATCAGAACTTGAAATTTAAAATCCAATTGTCGATTCTTGCTGCAGAGTCATAGAAAAGCATTCATGTGATTGACTAATTTATGTCAATCCAACAGGTTTCACTTCTAATAGATTGCCATTGTTATTGTTCAAAATGGAAAAAGTCATAAGCACCCTTTCAATTGATAGCGCCTCATATAATTTCGATAGGATTATGACAGTATTATGACCTAGGATAGTTCATATCCTATATTTTATGAACTTATGACTGATAACGATCGTAAAGATCATGATCACAAAGGTCATAAAGGTCATAACAGTTCATATGCAAACATTGCTGGATCCTGATCAGATCAGATACCGATCTTTAAAAGATCCATCTGATCCGATTCGTGCAGAACACAAATGCAAACTACACCGTTGTTAGAATAGTAAGTTTTGTAATAAAATTATTTGCAGTAAATCATTGAATCAGATATTGTAATTACTGGAATAATGAGTAGGTTCTATAACAGAATTATTTACGGTAACTCATGATAGGAAACATGACAATATTAATGCAAACTAACTTAAACTTAGCTGAATATTATGTTCACTGGATAGCGAATAAATTTGTAACAGAATTTTGTTTACAATAACTCCGGATAAAAACATATTAATTCTAATGTAAACTCAATTGACCAGAATAGGTAGGGGTAATTTGACGAATTGATGATATCTCATGTGATCCAGCGTTCAGAATTGGATGATTTTTGTACCATTCGATTCGTCTCGATGATACGAATCGAATGGTATAAAACTCATCTGATTCTGAACACGAGTCACGATATATAATTGATTATATGCTACACAAAAAAGATCCTTGAGGGGGATTTTGACGAAGTGTAAACCTGGCAAATAATCGATGATATCTTGTGATCCAGTGATCAGAATCGGGTGGATCTTGTACCATTCGAGTCGTCTCATCGAGACGAATCGAATGCCATAAAAATTATTCGATCCCAATCATTAGATCACACGACATCCAAATTCGTCAAATTACCCCTATTCGTCAAATTACCCCTTTTTACCTTAAGTTTTCAACAAGTGTTTGTTGGTGAAATAATGCGGACGTAGATTCATTTATTTATTATATGGCGATTGTTTTATTTTTATTTCAAAAGAATCAGCAATATAATTTAGTCTACAAGAATAATGAAGTTTTAACCCCCCTTTGAAAATTAATTTATTACAATATTAATTATATAGTTAATGGATTCGTAGCAACCACTAACGGTTTTATTTGGCAGGCGAAATAGGATAGCATGTCACTATGCCCAAATTGGTTTCAATTTTTTTTTGGACATACGTCCAATTGAAAATGGACATATGTCCAAAAAAAATTGAAACCAATTGGACATAGTGACATGCCATCCCTGCAGGCGGAAGATCCGAAGGATCACAGGGTGATCGTTTTTACATGACAATTAAAAAAGCATCTAGCTTTGAATTTAATGTGCTAACCTGGACCAAGAAGTGGCTCAGGTGCGAGCCATTAATTCAAGCCAAATGCGCTGTCATTGGATGCGAAACATCCAGCAACGGATTTCTTTTTCTTTTTCTTTATAACAAATAAATCACTTGAGCTTAATCGAGTCTATTTTGCATATATATAGTACTTATATGACCTATATTATCATTAAAAAGAAAACAAAATTATGTAAAAAAAATATACTATTTCAGAAAATTTTAATTTTAAGATGTACTTATGCGTACAACGTTCCTGGTTTTAGCGCGACTGTGCTACGCAGCTAATATGATGCCACATATAGAATTATTTTCATAGTGTATCGAACACCCCAATGCAGTATAGTTTTGAGTTAGCTCGTATTGGAATTAGCAGTTGTGGTTTCTATCACAATTTACTGTAGAAAATTTTGTTACAAAACCTATTGATTATTGTGGTGATTTACTATAAAAAAAAAAATTTTGTACTATACCTTAGGCCATGAAAAATTAATCAATTGGTTTTCATAACCCGGCCGGGTCAAAATTTGGAAACCTCAAAAAAAATTTTTTATATGTTTTAATAACCGGGTGGGATTTTAAGAAAAATTTCAGATAAATTTCATAAAATTTTATATATGAAATTTAAAAAAAAAAGCCGGCCGGCCAGCCGGGTCAGTTAAAAAAATACATGTTATGAAAACCAAGTAGTTAAATTTGTATGGCCTTATGTCATGACACTCAACATTTGAGATTATATAACAGATCAATATGGTGCGGATGACCAGAATTGTATAGTATGGGAAATTACGCATGGTACTGGTATGGTATTGGTTAGCATTTTCGCAAATCAGTATGGTATGGGTGAGCAAATCAGTATAGTACGCCCCGAACTTTTAAAATCTGTACTATACTTATCCGGTATTATATTAACGTTAAGGTTAGAAAGGTTAGAATTATAGCTGATTAGTATTGTTAACCATTGGGTGCGAAATACCCGTATTTTCCGTACTAAATGCATATAATTCTGATCATTAATACCATACTGATCTGCTGTAATCTCTCAATATTTGGTTGATTCATGATTTACCGTAAAAGATTTTGTTGCAAATCGACACAAATACTGTAGTTGTGTAACCAATCAAAAAAAGCGAGCGTTAATGTATAATAACTTTATTACGTAGTACGTACGTTATTAAGGGCGAAAATTTACCCTTTGTGTAAAAGTCACCACGAGACACACTACTAACTAACTAAAATCAACTAGACGACTCTAACTCAACCCTAATAATGGTAAGGCTTCGATTGAGGCGTGGATAGACTTGGCCGAGTAACTAGGGTCGAAATATAGTTCTGATTACGTCACGAGGCTCTAATATGATGTCACGGGATTTGGGCTTAATACTATTCCACTTATCGGGTGGTTATCGGTTTATAATAATAACAGTTTCTTCAATTATCTATCGAGGGGATTACTAAAAAATAACACTTCTACTCTAATTTCGAAGGTTATTACTCTACAACATTACTCTATCTTTGAGTTCTTCTTAAAACTTTGAGCTCCAACCTGCTGAACTTTCATAGCTGCTGAACTCACCAGTTGCATTTATACTTTTTACATAACTGCGCTAATTCTACTCTCATACTTGTTCTAACAAGTTATCAGGTTCGATATATTCAATAAATCAGATATATCGAATAAATACAATATGTTCCATAAATCCGATTTATCAACTCTTCAAACCGGATAAAACAGGTAACTCGTTTACTATACTAAGAAGCTACAGTACTATATTTGGGGCTATGTTAACTCGTACTAATATACAGATTGACTAAAAATAGTGTCCAAAAATGACATTCTTGATAGAATAATAATAGAAAAAGAAAATTGACGTGACTTTACACCGTCACAACGTACGTATTCAAACATTGGGTGACTAATACTTTTAAGGTTCTTTACCTAAACAAGACAGGAATAACTTGGATGCAAGCTTGTTATGTTGAAAATTTTACGAAATAATCTGTTACCCATCAAGCTGAGCATGACGGTGATGAAAAAAACCTGGAAAAAGGTAAATTTATGTTGTTTTTTTTTTTAAAAAAAAAAGTTGTAATAATTATCTTATTAACTACGGGTTAGACAAGATAACCGACCAGATTGCCAAAAAACAAATGCGATGAGTTCTACGCGGGGAATGCAAAAATTATTAATTACATTGCTAAAATATATATGAATGTACGGATGTATTCTTTTAATGTATGAAAATTTAGCTAGTATTTAATAATTAAGCGAGCATATAGTAATTCATTTTTATTCGCTTTTTATTTATTTATTTATGTTTTAATTTTTTATTTATTTTTTTTTTTTACTTTATTATTATTATTACTATTATTATGGTTTCTAAATTTTTGTTGCTTTTTTTTTTTATTAATTGTTAAATGGATACCGATTCTAAATTGTCACATGTCATTTCACGGTTCACGAATAACAGATGTTTAAAAATGACGTGTAACATACACCCGACTTTTTAAATTAGTACCATGCTAATCCGGCAAAGGGTGTAACATACCCGCAAAATACATTCATACCATATTGATATTAACCTCTCAATATTTAGCTGAATTGTGATGACATTCTTGATCATAAATTGCTCATCGATATATTTAGTCTTAACATTTTGATCACGGTTATATAACCAATCAAAAAACGTTAAAGCATAACTTGATTATATATAACCATGATTTTATTTGTTGGTAGATCGACATAAAATTATGAACTACAAGATAATCTGGGCGGCAAAAATTCTGACCAAAAATTTACGAAAAATGGAGAAAATCTAGAAATCAATCATCTAAATCATTGGTCGAATGTAATTTTCTTAATATTTGCTAATATATTCACTATTTTTGATTAATTTTATGTTTTCTTTTTATCTCTTGCGGAGCAATTATTCTTGTTTTTGCCTTTGCACTTATTCTTGCACTTGTTCTTGAACTTGTGACCATTTTACAAGACGCTTTAAAATTCGTAAAACATTTGATTGACATTTTTAGCTATTTTTCGCCCAAAATATTTTGTAAATATTAGATGATCAAACAACTGAAGTAAATTTGGCAAATTCTCGTTTCATGATTTTAAGAGCGTTAACTAATCAACTAATCGATTATCATAAAAAACAAAAAAATTTGATGATTTCTGATTTCTGATTTCCGATTCTTAAATATTTTTTAGACTTTTAAATTGCATATTCATCATTTTGTAATATATTTGACTGGACATTTTGTAGAAATTCTGTAAAGTTTATTTTGTAACATAATTTTTGTAAGAATATTATTTGATCATTCATCATTTTGCAAAGAGTTTAGTATTATTTCTTTTTTAGGCCGATAAAATTAATTACTGCATTATGAGCTAAGAGTTGTACCAAATCAAAACTTATAAGAATTATTACTTGCGTAACTATTAAGGCGGGAGAGCGTAACGTTTAACCGATTTAACTCTAATAGTTACTAGGAATAAAGGTCTCTTCAGCACTACACTAGCTTACTTCCTTCATTTTCTTTAAGTAAAATCGAAGGGAACTTCTCTACTTGTATTCTATTGTATTGCATTGTATTGTATAGGGTTCTGTTTATATCTTTATTGAAGTCAAATTCATTCGGTTATATACATTTGAATTTAATATACAATACGTTAATGTGTTGTTGGCACGTTAACATGTTGTTTAACACGCTACGTGTGGTACAACTAAGTCTAGCACGTTGACGTGCTATTGAGAATGTTTATAATCCGCGCCCATTAACGCGCATACATGCTAACACGTGAAAATTTTACAAAAAAGTGGTAATTATATGTCAATAATCAAGTTTACACGGATTTTGTCTAACATTTAATGAATTATACAAAAATAGAAATCTATACTAAAGAGAAGATCTATTTACAAATGGGAAACTAATCGGGAAATTAGAATCTAAATTTCGAATTGTGACACTTGATTCTGGCAAATTAATTTTGTTTATTACTGAAAGAATCATGAAATTTCAATGTTAATATTGCACAAAAAAGATACTCTGTGCTGTATTGGGATATATTTTTGATAATTAAACGTTTTTTTATTTTTTAAAAAAAAGTATGTATACTATATAAATATATATTATATACAAGTCTTTATAAAAATATTAGTTGCGTCATCAGAAGTAATGTTAAAGTAATCGGAAATCAGAAATCAGGATCAAATTTCATATAATTTTGCACACCGCAATAAATAAGCTTTTCAACCTCATAAATATTTACAATTTATTTCCGTTGTTGAGTAAAAAAATTTCCCGGGTGCTCCGTTGCGGGTAGAGTTCCAATCGATTATTCAATTATCCGAATGACTAACAAAAAAAAAGAATTAAAGCATGACAACGGTTACAGCAAGATGAACGGAGCAAAAATTGAATATCTCTAACCATATTTTTGATTTGCTATGAAAAGTTTCTAAGGACCTATAATATTAGCAATTTATACTAACAGATCTTGAATGAATTCACCTTCGTACTAAATTAATTACGATAACAACTAATTTACATCGTAACAAAATGCAGACTATGCCCTGGAAATGGAAAGTATGTACTTTATAAAGTCCTTATACTGTATATATTTCATAAAATATATAAATACAGTAAACAAAACGAATGTTACATGTATCAAATTTGTAATTAAATCAAACAACCATTTAGCAAAAAATAAATTGATATAATCAAAAACCTTGATTTAAATATGAACAAGAAGTATATTACGCATATCTTGATTTTATTGATAATTATCAAAAATGTATTCACACAAGCTATTTTTACTAAAACGAACAACGTTGAAAATGTAATTGATTATTGGACACAAGAAAAAATGTCAAATGCAGAACCTATGCTCTCACCTATTGGGGAACTGAATAAAACTACAAGTAATAATGAAAAAGGTCGTCTTTTGTCGAGTGTATCTGATTCTGATTCTATTAATCCAGATGTTGAATCAGACTACCTACTTACAGTTGGAAAATTATTTTTTACAAGATCTGGTAAGAATCTTGTTTGTACTGCTTCTGTAATTAATACTAGAGATGGAAATACAGGAATTACTGCAGCACATTGTCTTTATTCTAAGGAGGGCGAATATGCTAAAAATGTAATTTTTTATCCTGGTTATGATAATGGTAAACCAAGTGCTTTAGGAAAAATTCCTGTTATAGGGCTTAGTGTGCCAAAAAGTTTCATGATATCGAGGGTCGATGATTATGCCGCGATAAAATTTGATTATCCTGGTAAATTACAAGAACAAACAGGATATTTTGGTTGGGGCTTAACTCCAACAAGTCCAGTAAACATTACTATATTTGGATATCCATATAATGGTGAAATCCCAAATTGTTCTAAAGACGGGCAAAACTGTTGCGTTTGGAGAGGTTTTTCAACTCTAGAATTTCTAGAATTCCCGAAAATAACAACTGCATGGAAGGTTCCTTTACATATTGGATCTGGTGCAAGTGGAGGTCCTTGGGTAATGAGAAATAATCTACCAAGTTATTTAGGTTATTTAATTGGCGTAACAGATTTTCACGTGGGCGTGAAAAAAAATGGAAAAGCTAATGAATATGCAGATGCATTGAATTTTACCCTTATTAATACATTAATAGATTGGCCACCAAGCCAATTCTCCAAATTTTAACTTTATTAAAGCTTTAAACATTATTTTTCATTAGCGCGATAGATGACAAAACATCATCTTCCTTATTTGAATATCTTTTAAATATAATTTTTTATATTAAGCAGTACAAACTTATAAATTCGGTTTTCATATCCCTCCGTGTCAGTGAAGTGGAGATTGAAAATTTATATGTTGACCAATATATTACATGAATTTTTGACAAACTTGTTCAAATTTATATAATGATCTTCACCAAACATGGCGTCGAAACGAAACCTACCCGAAACTAGTTTCGGAAGGGTTCTAATCCGAAACTAGTTTCGGATTTTTTTAAAAAAATTGAAACTCCGAAACCCGAAACCCCGAAACTATAATCCGAAACCCAAACCTATAATCCGAAACTCAAAAATATAAATATTGAAGCCTTTACAATTTATTATAAAGTTGAAATGTAAAATTATTTTTGAATAAATTATAACATTATATAGATCATTTTTTTAATTATGTTTTTTTCACTGCCTCGGCTTGTTCGGGTTTTTATAAAGCTGGTCAACTTTATTTTTAATATCATACCGTTATTACAACTGATTTCAAAATTCTAGGGCGATAGAAAAGATTGCCAATGATGAATCGTATGTATTTGATGACTTTTGATACCAATAATTTATTTAATTCTGCGGTAACTTATTAATTCTATCATTAGTAGACATGAACCTACTAATTATTTATTATTACTTGATATTATATCCAGTTTTTACGTAATAAGTAAAAAAACTGATGCTTGCAAAAGCAATCTTGATTGTCAGAATATAAACTCCGGAATTATGCCTTTCATGTTATACTTGTGAATAGAGATGGGAAAAATGCGCATTTTATAATAAAATGCGCATGAT
>QKWP01000154.1:418228-446736 GCA_003550325.1 Gigaspora rosea | reverse complement strand
GAAACTCCGAAACCCGAAACCCCGAAACTATAATCCGAAACCCAAACCTATAATCCGAAACTCAAAAATATAAATATTGAAGCCTTTACAATTTATTATAAAGTTGAAATGTAAAATTATTTTTGAATAAATTATAACATTATATAGATCATTTTTTTAATTATGTTTTTTTCACTGCCTCGGTTTGTTCGGGTTTTTATAAAGCTGGTCAACTTTATTTTTAATATCATACCGTTATTACAACTGATTTCAAAATTCTAGGGCGATAGAAAAGATTGCCAATGATGAATCGTATGTATTTGATGACTTTTGATACCAATAATTTATTTAATTCTGCGGTAACTTATTAATTCTATCATTAGTAGACATGAACCTACTAATTATTTATTATTACTTGATATTATATCCAGTTTTTACGTAATAAGTAAAAAAACTGATGCTTGCAAAAGCAATCTTGATTGTCAGAATATAAACTCCGGAATTATGCCTTTCATGTTATACTTGTGAATCATAACAACAAAAAGGACTGCACGCATGCATTCCGGTTCAAATAACGCTGGATATTCAAATTTCATTGTATTCTTTAAGGAGATATATAACATACGTCAATGCGATTAATGTATATTGAAGAGATACATAGCACATCAGTGCATTTGAAAGAGATATATAATACATTTAATGCAATAAATGTATATGGAAGTTTGGGTAGTTTTTGGTGTTCAGGTAAGGTTTCGGGTTTCGAATGAGGTTCGGGTGTCGGGTAAGGTTTCGAGTTTCGGATAAGGTTTCGGAAGTTTAATCCGAGGCCTGAAACTTTCGGATTTGGCACAAAAGGGTTTCGGCGCCAACTTTAGAGAGAATAAACAAATAAATTCTTGTGTTCTGGCAGTTTCGGGGTTTCGGTCGAGGTTTCGGGTTTCGGTCGAGGTTTCAGGTTTCGGTTGAGGTTTCGAGTTTCGGATAAGGTTTCGGAAGCTATAATCCGAAACCCGAAACTTTCGGAATCGCCAAAAAAGGTTTCGGTGCCATCTCTGATCTTCACTATATTTGTAAATCATAGAATATTGCATACTGTAACGGTTGAAATGGGAGAGCGGTAAAACAATATAGACAATAGTGCCAATTCAGGCTCCAACCATATACGGTAAAGGGTATAAATATATTAATACAAGGATCACGGGGTATGATATCGGTAAACTATGCACTACGTGGAGAGCGAAGGGTTGCTCTATCACTAAATCACCAGGATAATACAAAGACGCTGAGACTGGCGATGCTAATATGGGAGGGGGATATCAATAAAATGATATCAATAAAAATAATAATAAAATATAATTTGATCGAAGGTGGGATCAAAATGTGTATCACGGGGTCACGGTTAGCCGATATCTATATCAGGTGATATCAATATAGGTAAGTTAAGGATCTTTCGTAGGGGTAGGAGTTTTATTTGAGGGCTAAAAGGAGTTCTAATCAACTATCTCGGTCAATGGAATCTAAAGGAGACAACGTTTATCATTCGTATATCCAACTATAAGTTCTTCTATAATAGGCCGATATGAGTCACGTGAGCAATTTCGGAGAATTAGCAAGACTGGTTACACGGAATTCGAGTCTTAATAAAGCCGTTTCGAGGTTACAAGTCAATTCATTTCGTCGAATTGAGTTACGAAGGGTTTATTAAAGTTAAAGTCGAATTCGGAAATAATTACAATTCAGCTAAGTTTATTTATTATTACTAACTTTTTGTAGTGGGCGAGAACTGCCTTTCTTTATTAAAATTTTGAAGGTTTATATACATTTTAATTTCTTGGAGCGTTACGCTGAAAAACTAGCGTTTCGCCAAAAAACTAGCGTATCGCTAAAAATTGAGCGTTACGCCAGAAAACTAGCGTTCCGCTAAAAAACTAGCGTTATGCTGAAAAACTAGCGTTACGCTGAAACTACGCCACCCAGCCACTAATTATTTCCATTTTGGTATAAGATATAAAAATATGTAACGTAATTTAATGAAATTACTAAATTTATTCCCCGGAATATAAAAGGAATAAAGAATTAAAAATATATACATGAAATAGAAAGAGGCTATTCTAAAAAATTTTAATTCGTTACAATACCCTAAGGTTCCGAATTTACTCCAACGAAATAATATAATTTCAAGTGATATAATTCAAGTACGGTAATACCTCTCTAAATGCAACCTCTCTAAATGCATAACCTCTTTAAATGTATGGCTTGGCTTAGTCCCAACTCATATGTTTACTTATAGATTTTTTGCTTCTCTTAATGCATACCTCTCTAAAAGTATGGTTTTTTGTAGGCTTCTCAGCATGCATTTAGAGAGGTTTGACTGTATTTAACTTTTATTCAATACAAAATATTTCAGATTCTAATTTATAGTATAGTTAATAGTTTCATTATTTCCTTAGTGATATTTTATTATGTCATTATATTATTTTTAAAATTTATTAATTTTTACATTTAATAATTATATTTTATTACTATCATATATTATTTTTTAACATTTACTAATTAATACATATAATAATTAAATTTATTTTAAATAATATAATTTTTTTCTCCTTTAATTCTATGTGCTTTTACCTACGGTACACCTAGCAGTACTTTCTGGGTACTATAATTTCTTTTGCTTCAGTGTACAAAATCCATTACAAAATATCGGAATTTTCCATTTAATTAAGGTAAACTTTCAGTGTAATCTTAAGCAGTTGTTCATTTGACAATTTTTATTGGCTTACAGCTTAAAATGATGTTGTAATAAAAAAAAAAAAAAGAGGTTACATTACTGTGCAGTTTTACGCACGATTCATACTTACCTAACAAACCTATCCTTATAGGTTTATAAGATAGAGGAATTATCTGACAACAACTTTTTGAAAAATATTCCCTTAGACTATAATCCCGATGATTTGATTATTTAACTAGTCTCCTTGCATAACCGCTATGATTTATTGCATAACTGTTGTTTAAAAGTTGTTTTTAAATAGCATTTAACGGTTAACCGATTCTAATGCGGTTAAGGGTTAAAAATTGTGACCAACAAGCTAGCCTTTGACTCCTCACGTGTGACAGCTTGCAGGCACAAATTAACAATATAAAATGATAGCTATAATTATCTATATATCGTATTACATTAGAAAAGGTTGCTGAAAATTCTTATGGATGATCTAAATTATTAAAATGGATCTACTCGATTACACCATATTTTATAGAATTCAAGCTGAAATTCTTTTAATGCAATCATCAACCCTTACGCTGTTATCTTAGTTTCACTTGTCTAATATCAAGCTTCAAATGCGCTATATCAATTGTAAGTTGCATGCTTTCCATTCAGAATATCTTTTTTTTTTAGATCCAAATTCATCAAATGCTGAAATATGCTCAATTTATTGCAATTTTAGAGTTAGCCCATATACTATACATTTATTTTATTGAAATTGAAATTCCAAAAAGAAAATATGAATTAATTTTAGGATTTTATTTTTTTTAATTATAGGAAAGAAGAGAATACGCAAAAGGTGCTTTAAAAAAAGGAAATGAAGATTGGATGGATGTATAAAACAAATGAAGCATAAATAAAATTAATTATTGCTATTTTAGAATTAACTTTAAGTGTTAGAAATTGATGTTTTACCTGGTGACATATTCAGTTTTATTTTAAATTATAAAAATATAACCGATTAGGTTCAGGAATCTTTAAATATGCTGATGTAGAAAATTAAAAAGTTTAGAACTACTAATGTGAAAGAAAATCGACAAAATCAAAAAAATTAATGACGAACTGGAAAATGATACTGTATCAAAAATACTAATAATCTAAATAATAATATGAAAGCATAGTATGCAAAATTGTTTAAACGCAGTAAATTAAAAATTTTCAAGCATAATTAATATAATTTCAAGCTAATAATCAAAAAAAAACCTTGGTAAGCATCCGAATGGAAATTAACTAGACCTGAATGATGAAACCATTTGAATTTTGTAAATATTATCTATTTTTTATATCCTTTATAAGCCAAATAGCAATAATAATTATTAATTTAAAATATTTCTTCATTATTAGCCGGTCAGACAAAAGACTAGATACTGAAAATATTTAAATTCGTTAGAGAAGTTTTTATTTTATTAATATTTACATTAATGCCAAATCAAAGAAATTAAAACTTTAAAGAATTTTTGTTCTTACTTGCAAACAGAAACATCAAAAAGAAAAAAACCAATTTAGACAAATGATTAATAATGATTATAAATTAAATTTTGGATGATGTTACATGGAGAATTATATCTTTGACTACGAGTATTGTACTTCAAAATCGGATCATGAAAATGACATAATAAAATTGATAATGAACTAATAGGAGCCTAAGAACAATAGGATGTAATTCTGATCCTAATTGGCCTTTAATTGAATTTATGGATGATAAATACATTGAAGAATTTAAATAGGACAGATTTATTATAATTGAGCTTCTATTGAACTATCAAAATTATTGAATTACGCCCTACTGTGCTTGGCTTATTTAGAGTGCGCTTAGAAGGATCGGATCAGAAAATGCAATAGTAAGTCCGTGTTTTAATAACGCAGGAACCTTGGCTAATAAAGATAAAAAAAGTCGGAACGATATTTTAAATCAACCTATTCCAACTAAAGAATTTAATACAGAGTATATTAACTCATTGAGTTCGACAAATTTGTTGCAATAATAAATATTAGGCCATACAAATATTTCTATATAGTGCATATGGTAATAAATAAATAAACTTATATATATACTTGATACCTTACCTTCACTGAATCGTTGTCTTTTGGGTTGACCTTTTTTCCTTCGTGTTACATTCAAAATTTTTTAAATTACAATACTATTTAGCAATAATATAGCGAACAAGTCCGCATTATATTATTTATAATATAATAAATAGTAAAGGGTTAAAATATCAACTGAGAACTTAAATTGAGCTGCATTATACAAGGCGTACATGTGTATTATTTTAAACATCTGGCCCAGGAAACCAACCTGTATCGAATAACACGCCTGGACATACTTGGAATTAGACACAGGTTAGCGCAGTAATTATTTTTTTTACAAATTTAATTATTAATAACATTATATTTGTCATATGTTATCACATGTAGTAAAGATTACTATATGTAAGATTACTACATTAATACATGTAGTAAAGTTTACGACATGTAGTAATATTTACTACATTTAAGTTAGTAATATTTAATATTTACTGATACAGATCTCCATCTAACTATCCTAACTAAAATAGTACCCTAACACTAATTAAGCTAAATCTGCATCAATAACGTGATCATCTCAGCGCCCTTTCGTATAATTATTGTGACCTATTAAAATGAAATCGGATTAAATGAAATTTTCTATTTTTTAAGCAAAATTTTAAAATTTTTTAGGGGACATTTTTTGGGGTTTTTTAGCATTAGGGTTAGGGTTTAGGTTTAGGGTTATTAATAAACGAGTATATGTGGGTTTTATAAGCTTTCAAGAGAGGTCCCCAGTTTCATATTAATCTGATTTCATTTTAATCTGCGACAATTATTACTACAATTATAATTGTAGTAATTAGCTACGGCGACATGCTTTACGTATAACGTTCCTGGTTTTAGCGTGACTGCGTCGCGCAGTTACCCTAATTAGTTAGTATAGTTAGTATGAAGGCGTTTTTGCATTTATAATACATTTCGTTATTTATATCAAAATATATTACGAATCATTTTTAAAAATTATTTTATAAGCTGACTTGATCTACATAACAATTCGATCATTCTATCCTGAGACATGAGATAACATGAGACTCAATTCGTTATCGTTAAAATACGTTGGTAATTCGAAATAAATCAAGAATACAACCTTATTTTCACATGAACAAAATAAGTTGTAAAAATGTGCAGGACACTCGTGACGGACTATAAGAGATAAAGTCATAAAAATCTTGAATGTGGAGTTTAAAACTGATAACGCATTTTACCATTAAGTAGAATTATCTACTAATCTTGCTACTCAAATTAAACCATTTTAATTGAAGCTTTTAATTTTTAAAATCATCAAAATGAAAATTTAACTACCTTCGTATTTTCTGTCATTTTTTTGATCCTTTTTGCTGGTTTGGTTAAGCCAAAAGTGCCACAGGGCAATCATATCAATTACCATCCCACCCATGTTGAAGAGGTTTCTGAAGGAAAATTTACTATTAAACTTGCTTGGAATAAAAATAAATTTGATAAAAATGGTATGTGTAAACAAAGATTTATTTTGTTAAAGTGTAATGTAAGATTATGTGTGGGTAGTCCTCTTAATTAAGGCGAATAATTTCAATCTCATGATAAAGTGGCAAATTAAGATTAATAATTCAGTTTAGAGTTTGGAATGTTAGAAGACAAATAATAGTTGTTAGAAAATGATATAATATCATTTCACTGCTTTGTTAACTATAATTGATACATGTGCCTCGCCCTAAGAAATATACTTATGAAACTCTTCAGCGTTCAAATCGCATTATTTAAGGTTAAGACTAGAATGGAATCATGCATATATCATAAAGAACTTACCCATTCTGTCACAAAATTATTTAAAATAAATTAAATTAATTTCCTTGTAGTAGTTTATTAATTATTCATAATTCTTTTTTATTTCAGCAATGGTTTCTGTAAGCCTCAGACAAAAATTTAATAACCTCAACATCCCTGTTGTCGCTGAAAAAGTAAGATTTAAGTCATTTATTTCTTTTTAGATCATTTAACGTCTTGATGTATAATATATTTTTGTTTTTTAAATTTTAAAAAAAGAAATTACTATTTGGTAAAGGAAAAGTAACTTTTGAGAAAGTAAAATTAAATCGTACATTGCTAACCTTGGCTAGCATCCACGACTTTAAGGGATTACTTGCTGACCCAATTGCGGTCGGATTAAGCTAATTAAGCAATTTAGAATTTACATTATTCAAATCAATGATGTGTGCTGATTATTTTTTCTAAGAATGTTATGTTCTGCATGTAATTTAATATTTAAAATTTTTAGTTAATTCATTTTTCCTTTTTTTTTTATTAATGTTAATAAATCTTTTTCATATTAAAATTAAATAAATACTTAATAATTTTAATTTGATCAATATATTTATAAATTTGAATTACAGTGTGATTAGCTAATACCAGAGAGTTTTGCGAATATAAAAACGAAAAGATAACTTATTGCCTGATAATATATGATTTTCTTATGAGCTACTTAGAAGTTCGTTTCAACAGTAATATACCAATAGTTTTTATGTGTTACACCTTAGATTTCATATGTTAGATGAAGTTTGTAATCTGTAATCAGTTATCTAAGCTACTCAGTTGTCATATTATGAAGCAATTCTAGCTAATAAGATTTGTTTTCTGAAATATGATGAAGCAATTCTAGCTAATAAGATTTGATTTCTGAAAAATTGCAAGAACCCTATCAGGATCGATACGTAATTCGACTTTTTTCTCATCCCATCAGAAATAGTACTGATAATCCATCAAGAATAATATATATTTTTTTTTTTGCAGTAAAAAAATGTTGCTAGAAAAAGCACCTAATTCATATTAAAATTTTGAGCAATGCTATAGTGATATTAACTAAAATTTTTATTATAAATTTAAATAATAAGTGATATTTTCGTAAGGAGTATTGATATTATTTGTTGCTTGATTATTTCAATAAATTATGCGATCCTCAACAATATTATTATTCCTAATATAATCCCAATTATAAAGATTTAAGGTGACTAAAGTAGTATTTTTACGAAGAGCCTCCACGAACATTTCTATTCCTTTAGAAGTAATATTATTGTAAAAAAGATCTAAAATAGTTAGATGGTATTTTTATAAAGTGCTTTTGCTAATTCTTTCCCTCCTTCATCACCAATATAATTAATACTAAGATTTAAAAATGTTAAAGTAGTATTTATATAAAGCACCTCTGCAAATGCTTTTCCTCCTTCATTATTAATATAATTACTACTAAGATTTAAAGATGTTAAAGTAGTATTTATATAAAGTACCTTTACAAATGCTTTCACTCCTTCATTTCCAATACAATTACCACTAAAAATTAAAGAAGTTAGAGTTGTGTTCTTACAAAAACTCTCTGCTAGTGCTTTCTCTCCCCAAGAGTCAATAAAATTGCAAGAAATTTTTAAAGTAGTAAGTGTATTATTTTTGCAAATATATTCAATCAATTCTTTTGTTTCTTCAGAGTTAAAATGATTTTTAACTAAATCTAGAAGGATAATATTATTTCTACGGCAGAGATTTTTAAATACTCTATTATAAATAATTCCACTAACTTTTAAACATTTCAGCTCCTTACATGTTCTTAGAAACATTGCAATTAATGAATTTTTAACAGCAATTACAAGCTTATCATCTTCCCAATCTTCACAATAAGGTTCATAACCATTATAATTAAGCCAATTTATAACTCCATTTTCCAAATCATCAAAAGAGCTATCCAAATTATCAATATTGCAAACAGATTTAATATAACTTGTATATTCAAATAACTGATTTTGATAAATTGGAAGGATAATTTTAAAAGGTATTAATAACTCTTGTTCATCAGAATTTAATGACGAAAGACATGTATTTATAAATTTTCTATTGCTTAATTTGGTGGCTATTTCACTCCATAATATTGGTACAATAATTCTACACCAATGACGGTTTACAAGAAGGCATGAATATAAACTTTTATAGTCAAACCGCAAATAATCAAATATTTTGAAAAAACATTCGTTTGGTGGTGTTATCATTTTAAAGGATAAAGATGAAAACGTTCTTACGTACAAACATACGTACGTACAGTATCTGGTATATATGTTGTAAGTAGGAACGTGATTTAAGGATTTGGAATTTCTTAATTAAATTAAGGTTGGGTAATGGATGTGAATATGATAAATTCAATCATAAAACGATGGTTTTATATAAAAACCATGAATCAATTTCCAATTACAATATATATATATTGGCATAAATGTATGGAAACGTTGTACTGGGGCTTATACGAATATAAGTACTTTAAGGTTGTCATTTTCAATTTCATTGATGAAAAATAACAGGTAATTCTTAATACAGATCATGACTTGACGTTATAGATTATCTAATTAATATTCAACTTTACCAGTACGATCTCATGAATGTGTAACATGAAATATGAGAGGGATGGTTTATGCTCGACAAGGTTGATGTCCACTGCATTCACTTATTTGCGCGGGTAATACAAGCTCCTGGAGAGAAATAGTCAATCGGAGAGTGCAAATTTTGACTATTCCGGATCAGCCCGACGAAGAATTCGAGCACGCGTAAGAAGAAAAAAGCGAAAATACACAAAAACTGATGTTTAAATCGCACTATTTAAAAATGGCAGGAATGAAATTTTACTTATATTAAGTATCACTCTAACCCTATAGCTCTAACGTTAAGGTCCTAACCCTAAATTTTTATCTCACGCACTTAGTTTGTTTACAATATCGCATTGCCTTTTTGGTTTGTGTTACCCACGCAAATATGTAAAATGGGTGTGCACTATGCTGATTTTTGCAAAATTCTTTTTTGATAAGGGTAATGATTTTCATTTAGTTATTTTGTGATTTTTACCAGTACGATCACATGAATGTGTAATATGAAATGTGATTTATGCTCGACAAAGTTGATGTCCACTATGCTGATTTTTGCAAAATCCTTTTTTGGGGGATGGCTATTGCCAGGTGCGTTTATATGTTTTTGATTATTTAATTAAAATTAGGGTAAGGGTTAATTAAGGGTTAGGGTTAGGGCTTGATTTATAAGTAAAATTGTCTTCCCGACATTTTTTATAATGCTCCTATGCAGGTTTAGACACTCGTTTTTTGTATTTCTGGCATTTTTTACTTTTTTTCTTTGTTTTTGTCTCATCGGGCTAATCGTAAAGATCAAATTTTACGACTTGATTGGCTTTATATCACGTGAATGCACCTGGCTTACTTATTTGTGCGGGTGAAACAAACCTAAAAAGGAAATTCAACGTAAAAATAAACTAAGTTCGTGAAATTAAAAATTTAGGGTTAGGGTAGGGTTAGGGTCTGCTATAGGGTTAGAGTGATGCCTATTATATGCAAAATTTCATTCCCGTCATTTTTAATTAGTGCACCAAGACAGGTTTATACACTCGTTTTCTTGTATTTTCTCTTTTTACGGTTTTTTTTGTGATTTTCTTCGCTTTGCTCACGTGTCGGGCTGATCTGGGATCATCACATTTTACGTTCTCCGATTGGCTAATTTCCCTTTTTGAGTTTGTATCACTCACACAAATAAGTGCACGCGCTTTAGACGACCCCCTTTTTTGGTAAGCGTAATGATTTTTATTTAGTTATTTTTGGAAGAATTGTGATTTTTTTTGTTAACATTTCGGTGTTTATGAATGTTGCGCAGTGCATGCGTATGTGTGCAATATCATATACGTTTGTAATGATTCATAAAAAGTGTTATTGAAAATGGTTATTGGATTACGATTTTCTGGTTATGGGTTATTTAGTGGGCAAAACAGAGAATTTTCATGGTGATCATTATGATTACAATTTTTGATTTTTACCAGTACAGCAGTACGATAACGTTGAATGTGTAACATGAAATGTGAGAAGGAGTGTTTCTGTTCAACTTTTTTGATGTTTACTATTCTGATTTTTGAAGAATCCTTTTTTAGTGTTGGCAATGGTTTTCATTTTTCCAATTGGGTGATTTTGATGGCACGGGATGACAACATGTGCATGTGTAATGTATATTGAACAATAGTGTGAGAAATATTCGTAATTGTGTGTAAATATGTTGTACTGTAGATTGGTGGATACTAATCTTATTATGTACTTGTCAAAAACGACATTTATCTGTTGTAATTGACTAATAGTATGGGATATGTTTTTTGAAATTATGCCTGTTTAGTATTGTTAATTAATGCATGCGTGATCTGTTTTGAAATGTAATCTTGTATCGAGTAAATAATAATAAAATACCTTTATTACAATACATGCAACTGTTTAACCCTTGTATTTCTAATAAGGGAGTTACATAATCAATGTTGATCGATTGGTATCAAATATCAATACCAATAAAATATTTTTGGCACTTTGCCAATTTGTAATCAGATTATGAGAAAATTTAAAATATGAACAGATCTAGTTGATCTGTAATTATGAGACATATGATCATTTGCATTAATGTCATAATATATTTGTCATAATTTGTAATTGATCTATCACTATGAATTAATATTTTTTTTAAAAAATCAACTTTTGTTTGTTATGCACACTTTGTATTTTCAAGATTTAAATAATTAACTTCTATTTGTCATGTGCACTTTGTATCTTTGAAATTAGATTGAGATATGGACAACATTAATAACATGCATTAGAGTTACATACTGTGTATTGTCAGGGGTAAGGTTTATAACAGTAAATCATGATTGAAGATGTAATAACTTCAATGTGAACTAACTCAACCCTAACCACATTTTGTGATTATTAAAATAATGAGCAAGTTTTGTATGAGAATTTTTTACATAATTCTTGATAGAAGCCACAATAATTTCATTGCAAACTCAATCTTAAAATGTATTATATACAGAGTAAGTTTGTAACAGAATTTTTTATGGTAATTCATAATAGAAATTGTGATAATTCTAATTTATACTAATTCACCTTTTCATCATTACTAATATAAACCACAATGGCTTATCTATAATTATATGCTTGCATATTGTAAGAGTGGTGAGTATTGGGTATACAGCTAAAAACTACTAACAACACCACTATCTAATTAAACCAATGACTTTTAATCATGAAAGAATCTTGAACCTTGAATTGGTAGACAAAAAAGAGCATAGTTGGTTTAGTCTGGGTCTCGAAGTTCTTTTAGGATCTTGCTGTGACATGATTAAATGAAGATAAGTTAAGTTGGCATGTCCAATTGATTTCAATTTTTTTTAATATATGTCCAACTGAAATAGACATATGTCCAAAAAAATGAAACCAATTGGACATAGCAACATGCCATCTTTGAAAATAAGTATCTTTGGGATTTCTTGTAGTTAGTTCTTCTGTAGGTTCAAATCTCACTCTATTTATATAATTCTTCTTTATTCTAGTTGCAAGCCTCCTACGCAATCATTAATATTATTAATAATTGCACATGTTCAAGGATGATGTGGGTGATTAATCTAACAATAGAATGATTAATTGTTTGATAAATCAGATAATCAAAGGTTTAATTGATTTATGTTTTAGTATAAAAGGTTATTAATTTGATCTTTTTTTCTTTAACTGGATTATACTAAATAGAGTTCAAAATGCTGGTTACAAAGTCACAACTAATAATACAACTTTACTTAGAATAACAAATATTCTAAGGGCGAAAGATAAATTCAATAAGTAATTTATTACAATGATTTTGGGTTAAAAGGAAACTTTCTTAGAACTTACACTTTTGCACTTTTTTTAAAAGTTAGAACTCAACTTGAGAATTATGCTTTATTAAAGCAAAATGGATCTTGTATACTTTCTCCCCACTAGCAAGTATTAGCTCTAGTAATTATTCTGAAGGATCAAATTAATAATAATGCCTCTCGATACATGAAATTTGTAATAAAGTCCAAATACTGTGATCTCACATTAGAGTTTTGTGACATATTCTAGAGCCTATACTGATCCTAGTTACTCAAACCAAATTTATCAATGCCTCAATTGAAGTTTTACTGTTATTAGGGTTAGATAGGATTGATTTTAGTTGGGTTTAATAATGGATAGTTGTGACTTTTAGATGTAATGTTCTTTCACTCTCACAACATACATAGTTTTTGATCAAATTGTAGATCACTACAATCACTACAATCATTGCTGCAACTATTAAGGTGGGAGAGTATATACATCTGACCAATTTAATTCCAATAGTTACTAGGAAATAAGTTTCTGATTTACTCACTACACTAGCTTACTTCTTTTATTTTCTTTAGTAAAATCAAAGAAAACTTCTCTACATGTTGTCCCCTTTATTGAAATCAAATTCACTCATTTTTATACATTTAAATTTATATACTGTAACAAATTTTTTTATTTAATTTTTTTTTATGTAGTAAGTATTTTTAAATCATGTTACAATAATGTAATGGGGCTTGGTGGATTAAGTTATGCAAGAGCATATATGCTCAAAATATCATGTATACGTGATTACACAAACTTGTAAATACTGCGTCATAAGCATTTACATTCAAATTAGAGCGTATACACTCAAAAACGAACGTACACGCTCAAATTAAAGCGTACACGCTCAAAAAGAGCGTAAACACTCTGACCCAATAAAATGTATAAAAGACCTTTCAATTCAATAAAGTTAAAATAAGTTCCACGTCTCATTCTAAAATAAAATATAATAATAAAATAATAAACTTATCTTTTGAATTCGACTTGTAATCTTAATAAACCTTGCGAGACTCAATTCGATGGACTGAATTGACTTGTAACTTCGTATTGGCTTATTATGACTCGAATTCCGTGTAATGAGTTTGGTTAACCTTTTTAAATTACTCACGTGATTCCGATCCCATTTGAACTTCGTACAAATCCTCCGTGCCGTGATACCTTGATTCCCGATACTTTTACATATCGCCTTCACTTATTTATACCCCTCCCTTCGTAATTGATTGGAGCTTTAAATTAGCACTATTGTCTATTTTGTTTTACCGCTCTCCCAATTCGATACGACACGTTAACGTGTTATTTGGCACGTTAACATATAACACGCTAAGTGTTATTCAACAATGATACTACTAAGCCTAACACGTTGACGTGTATCGAGAATGTTTATAATATTTGCCCCTTAACACATATATGTGCTAACACGTTAACGTGTTACAAAAAGGGTGATAATATGTCAATCATCAAGTTACGAGGATTTTGTCTAACATTTAATAAATTATACAAAAATAGAATTGAAAGTTATCTATACTAACTAAAGAGGAGATCTATTAATTAACAGATGCTGATCGTACCGTTTCTGAGCGGCATCACATGCAGCGCAGCTATCTTATGGATTTGTGCACTTTAACGCTTTTAATTGGCTGTATTCGAAGTACGTGATCTGATTGCTGAAAAACATATTACATTTACATATGCAGTATGATGATGCTATATCGGAAGACTGAGAATGTCGTATCCGAATTCCAAATTGTAAGAAATAAGAGATTGGTGCACTATTAAATTGTTTTTATTTAGTGATCAGGATTATTTATAACTTCATAAATATAATTAGTTTCATAGTAAAAAATGGCTTGCATACTTTAGATGTTTAGAATGAACCGCTTTACTATTTTGAATGATTTTAGCATAAATTATTCTCAAATGCGTTTAAAACAAGTTACATTAAAAAGTTTATGTTTTAGTATGAAATTTTTACTTGTAACAAAATTTTCTCTCTTTGAAAAGTTCTCAATATTAAGCACAGAGTTTTTGCAAAGAGTCAATTTGAAATTTAATATTAACGTTAAAATTTTTCAATGTAACTTTGTTGTAAACGTGTTTAAGAGTAGGTTAATGTTAAAATAAGAAATTTTTACTTGTAACAAAATTTTCTCTCTTTGAAAAGTTCTCAATATTAAGCACAGAGTTTTTGCAAAGAGTCAACTTGAAATTTAATATTAACGTTAAAATTTTTCAATGTAACTTTGTTGTAAACGTGTTTAAGAGTAGGTTAATGTTAAAATAATTCAAAAAAGTAAAGTGATTCACTTTATACATCTAAAAGCTTGCTTTAATATTAATATATAAATATATATATATAAAGCGATAAACAATTCCAATCACTGTTCTAATCACTAAATTTATAAAAAAAAATTTTTAATAATTAATTTTTATATATATTTACATATAGTTTTGATTTACATGTTGACCTCACTACAATGTGAAGTGTACTTATAGAAGATGCACTTATGGAGAGTCGAATTAGGGTGCGCGTTGATTCGGAACGCCCATGGGCCTAATTCTAGACCCATGTAAGCTATTTTTGAAGAACTCGATTTTCAATATAATGCCCATGAGCGTAATTTAGTACTTATACGGTTAAAACCTTCATATCGATAGATCATATTATTCAAAATAATGGCTTCAAGTAAATCTTTTAATATTGTCTTTATACTGTTTTTATATTCAAAAGATTACCAAATTTTCTGTTAAAAATTTTTTAATTCATTACCGTATTTTCGTGTAATAACGCACATGTGCGTTATTTCGAAATTGGCACTTTTTTAAAAATCGCCCATTTGACTCAAAATAACGCACATGTGCGTCCCGAAATAACGCACCCCCCTAAGAGTTTCACGATAAATATAAGTATATTGCACATGTCTATTAAAGATTGGTAATTGATCCGAAATATCGCACATGTGCGTCCCGAAATAACGCACAGGTGCTCGAAATAACGCACAGGTGCTCGAAATAACGCACAGGTGTGCGTTATTACACGAAAATACGGTAATGTAAAAAAAGGGAGTTTTATTTAAAAAAAATGTCATTAAATAATTAAGTTCCTTAAATAATTTTTATAAGATATTTTCTTTGTAAATAAATTATTGCGTTCCTTAAATAATTTTTATAAGATATTTTCTTTGGTAAATAAATCATTACGTTCCTTAAATAATTTTTATAAGTTATTTCCTTTGGTAAATAAATTATTAAGTTCGTTATAAAAACTTCTTTTTTCATTTTAAATTGTTAAATAATTTTTCAAAAAATAGGTCTATCACCGATTGCAAATTTACTAATGACATTAGTTAATTAATTCTTGACATAAATTGAGAAATGACGTTGATTAAATTATTTAATGTTTTTAATCACCTTTAAATTAGTTCGAAGTTCTTTACCGTTTTGAGTGAATTTAAAATTTCATTTCAACATAAGTGTATTTAGAACCAACTTTTATTGATTCTAATCTACCAAGATTCTATTCCGGTGTACAACAATAATAATAAATTTTAGTTCTTTTAATGTCATGTGTTGATTTTTTTTCAATCATATTTATTCTTTTTTGTTTTATATATTATAGTAAATCGACTTTTTATTTAAATTCACTACTAGATGTTGGACCCATCATTGAATGATAGATTAGATTTAATCATTTTTAATCAATTTTTACGATATATAATCTATAATAATAGAGCATTGATTCATTGTTCGTTTTCATATTGCTGTAAATTTAACGGATTTCCGACGGATTTTACGATTAAATTTAGTAACCAAGTGATAACAGATCCAATTTCTATATTATGGTGATGGCAATTTACGGGTTTATCCAATATTCCACTAGATATAAGTGAAGAATCTACATCTTCTTCAAATGTTCATTTTATAATTTACCCATGATGTAAAATAGTTTTGAATGAAATGACTTATATGAATTTTAACCAATTGTCAGGTGTGCGTGAAACTCAAATGGTCGAATCAAGCAGTCATTCTAACAGCTCATTATGATTATTTAACACTATTAAATAATTATTCTAATTGCATTCAATAGCTCTTTATGGTTAACGATAAATATTCATTCTAAAACTCCTTATTGTTGTGTTAAATAATCATCTTAACGGCTCTTTATTATTGAGTTATAAAACCATTCTAACATGCTTTTAAGGATAAGCATTTAGTGTTTGGATTAGGATGGTTGAGATATTGTTGATTACTAATTTCTCCCCCAAGTTTTTCATTGGTGGAGATCAATAATATTGCCGATTGGACGAAAATGACGATCCCTAACATGATATTACCGACCAATAATATTATCGCCTCGCAAATAAGAAAAAAAAACTGTATTTTTTTATTTTGAACATCAAACTAATTTTATCCATGCTTACAAGCACTGGGGTATAATTTAAATGTTCGTGAAGACTATTATGCATCCGAATTAGATTAAATACATTAAATACACTTAACAACGACTGAAGAGGTGTCTAAATAGTATACAATACTAAGTTTTTACTCTATATTTTACCCTTTTCTAACTCGAAAAAGAATTACCATTCGAACCAATTAAATTCTTTAATGCACATATGCAGAACAAAACATAAATTCCTACAAATAACGATAACGATAAAAGCACATATAATAATGTACCTCATAAATCAAATAAAGCTAGCTTAGTATACTTTCAAACTATATTCGATTATACATGTGTGCCTTTAATTTGAAAAGTATTTTCGCCAAACATTTCGACATTGTTAAGTTTATTGTCTCAGTTGAAGCTGGAAATGGCTGAAGCTATAATTTAGGGACCTGCATTTAACAGTATAAACACGTCAAAATTAACTTATACTATTTTATTATCAAAACTAACCCTAAACCATAACCTAACTGTTAAAAAAAAACTATGAAATTGCACCCAAAATTTTTGAAAATTCATATTAAAATGTTTAAAATTTCCAGCTTCAGTCGCAACATTTATTATATGAAACCCTCCGAAATAACGATACCACTTTGTGTATTTTGATGAAATGAGTTCAAAAAATTTCGGCAATAATTTCGGAAAAGATGTAGGCACCATATAAGACTAATCTCGGCTGCCTAAATACGTAATTACTTTTTGATTAAGGTGGGCAATTTAGGCACACATGTATATCAGAGATGGCACGAAACCTTTTTTGGCTATTCCGAAAGTTTCGGGATTCGGATTATAGCTTCCGAAACCTTATCCGAAACTCGAAACCTCAACCGAAACCCGAAACCTCAAGCGAAACCCCGAAACTGCCAAAACATCAATAATTTATTTGTTTATTCTCTCCAAAGTTGGCGCCGAAACACTTTTGTACCAAATTCGGAAGTTTCGGGCTTCGGATTATAACTTCCGAAACTTTATCCGAAACTCGAAACCTTACCCAACACCTGAAACCTCATTCGAAACCCGAAACCTCACCTGAACGCCAAAAACTACCCAAACTTCCATATATGTTTATTGCATTAATGTATTATATCTCTTTCAAATGCACTGATGTATGCTATGTATCTCTTCAATATACATTAATCGCATTGATGTATGTTATATATCTCCTTAAAGAATACAATAAAATTTGAATATCTAGCGCCATTTGGGCTGGAATGCATCCAACAATTTATTGCATGCGTGCAGTCCTTTTTGTTGTTATGATTCACAAGTATAACATGAAAGGAGTTTATGTTCTGACAATCAAGGTTGCTTTTGCAAGCATCAGTTTTTTTTTAGTTTACTATGTAAAAACTGGTACAATATCAAGTAATAATAAGTAATTAGTACGTCCATATCTAAGTTACCGCAGAATTAAATAAATTGTTGTATCAAAAGTCATCAAATATTTATTGAATCATCATTGGTAATTTTTTCTATTGCCCTAGAATTTTGAAATCAATTGTAATAACGGTATGATATTAAAAATAAAGTTGACCAGCTTTAAAAAACCCCGAACAAAAAAACTGAGACTGTGAAAAAAAGCATAATTAAAAAAATGATCTATATAATGTTATAATTTATTCAAAAATAATTTTACATTTTAGTTCATTAAAAATAAGTCAACTTTATAATAAATTTTAAAGGCTTCAATATTATATTTTTGAGTTTCGGATTATAGGTTTGGGTTTCGGATTATAGTTTCGGGGTTTCGGGTTTCGGAGTTTCGATTTTTTTAAAAAATCCGAAATTAGTTTCGGATTAGAACCCTTCCGAAACTAGTTTCGGGTAGGTTTCGTTTCGACGCCATGTTTGATGTATATATTCCATGCATCTCTTTACTATAGATGCATTAAATACATCGAGACTACTATTACAATTCAGAATCATAAATGAAATAACTTTTAAATGCCCGCCTACTTTCATTTAATAAAGGAATTAATATATTCGCAAATCAAAAGTATTGTTATCTTTAATTGTTTGATATGATTTAAAATTGAAATGCACAAGTTATATATGTGCAAAAATTTAGTAAAAGATTTGTGCGCGGTTTACATTTCAGCAAAAATGAATTTTATGATGTATCATATTATTATCAGTATTATTCAATAATAAGCGTCTCATGAGATCTCGGGTGTAGTAACACGAGAAAAAAAAAATTTGTGCGTGTGCATGTAAAAAAAAAAAGTAGAAAACACATGAAAAAATTTTTATACATGCAGATTAGTTTTTATTTAAGTTATTTGTGTAAAAATATTTTTACTTACGTAGTGAGAGAATAAGTACAGAAGTATTGTAATTTAACCCCGTAAAAAAAAAAGTAGAAAACGCATGAAAAAATTTTTATACATGCAGATTAGTTTTTATTTAAGTTATTTGTGTAAAAATATTTTTACTTACGTAGTTAGAGAATAAGTACAGAGTATTGTAATTTAACCCCGTGCGATGATATTATTGGTCGATGATATCATGTTGCTAGGGATGTCCAATCGGAAATATTATTGATCTACGACCATTGAGAAACTTGGGGAGAAATTAGAAAAGGGCAATGTTTAATTGACAAATGTCGCTATAATGAGTATATGAATAATATATTTTCAAAATTCTTCGTATCGGAGTTTAATATACTGAATAATGCCTTACAATTTATATTTATAATATAGAATTGAAAAATACATGTATATAGTAGTTTTAATGGCTGAGATTTCCGTTCTTTTAATTTTATGAATTATTAACAAATTTGTGATTAAATTTTTATTCATATTATAATTAATTTGATGATAACATAAGTTACGGTACTATCTTTTATTTAACCAAAAAAACCTAATAATAAGGCTCCAACCCTATGAAACATCGCTGTTTTACTACCAATGATTCTGATCTGACATATGGGGTGTCCAGGACCCCGGATAATACTAACAGAGGTACGAGGTGAGTTAATAGTAAATTTTCAGACATTTTGTCCATTTTTTTGGCCCAAACTTTTTTTCAATTCTGGCCAAAATAAAATTAAATTTTAATTTGACCAGAATTTAGAAAGGTTTGGGCCAAAAAAATAGTCAAATTTAATAAAAACATGTCCGGTTTAAGTAATTGTACCTCTGTTAGTATTATCCGGGGTCCTGGGTGTCCCCAATTAAAACAGCCCATATTTACATTTTTTTGAAAAATGAGTTTTCGTTAGATTCATATAAATTTTGACATGATTGACTTTTTTTAATTATAAATGAAAGTCGATTTGCATAATAAAAAATCAAGATAATGTAAAAAGAAAAATTGCATGAGGCTGCGTAGAGCCAATACGTCACGAGATTATCCGATAGTCACCTGCCATCTTTAACCAATCAACATCGTGAAATTTGATTAATCCCGGATCAGTCCGAAAATCAAAACAAGTGATTAAACTCAATTATCTCAAAATAAAATATATGCTGTTTTAATTGGGGACACCCCATATGGGATCGCCCACAGCAAAAGGGTGCAATGAATTTTATTAACATATTTGATAAAAAAAAAAAATTTAGATAAAAAAAAGTTATAAACAAGTTATTATTATAAAATTTCAAAATCTGATTGGTTGTTTCATTGCACCCTTTTGCTGCGGGGTCCCATATAGAATTAGAAATGTTAAATTATGTTTCTACTTGTTGAAAAGAATAAAGGTGGTATATTTTTTCTATTAGAAATATCTAATTTATACTATGTACAATTGTTCAGCATTTATTTAAGATATAATTGACTTTTTGATACTTGCCTAAATTATAAATATGTGTTGTTCTCGATTTTGGTATCATAATTTTGAGTACGCTAAATAGAAACCTGTAAATGAAAATTTAAATTTCAAATCATGAATGATTGAATCTTTAGGACTATGATTTATTTAAAATTTATAGGAATTATTAATAAAATTATATCTACGATTTATAAAAAAATTTTTTTATATGCTCCTGATTTCGCTTTGCTTGAACGTTTTTCGAATCAATAAATGCTTTATATGTAATAATGTTAATACTTCACCTTTTTTTTTTTTTTTACGTTATATACTGTATTTAGCTTCATTTCCTTCGACTTCTTTTCAAAATTCAGCTATACTATTATTGGTTACTATTTATTTTTTTTATAGTTTCAGCTCGTTTGCTCGGCTTCAATTCAAACTATTTTTGTTTCTTTACTACATACATTTTATTGCAAGAATATAGTTCTTACTTACCTTATTCATCTTTCTTGACCCATCTGATTAAAAAAGTAATACACATCGCTTTTGACCTATGTGATCAATAAGATATTAAGTGATTATTAATTGTCACGGCTGATGCTGAAGTTGGCTGATGCTGAAGCTTTGACCTATTCTGATATAAAATTTAAAAATTTTTTTTGGATGTTTTTTTCGCTTTTGTCTTATAGGGTTAGGGTAGGGTTTGGGTGTGGATTTTATATTTATAGAGTATATGTGGATTTTAGCAGGGCTTATAGTTTCCAATCGAGACCCTGAGCTTCAGCATCAGCCAACTTCAGCATCAGCCGTGACATTAATTAAAGAATTACGAAGCATGAAACTTTATTTCGCTTTATTAAATATAAATTTCTTATTTTTCTTAGCTAAAACATTTATTCATTTCTTTATATATGTAATTGCGTGACAATTTTTTAAATAAATTAGAAATTTTTTGGTTAAATATAAATCTGCTTGTTTTTTGTAAATTAATACAACCTTTAAATTTAAAGCAACAAATCTTTTTGTTAAAGACTATATATCTAATTAAAAAAGCAGAGTCTGCAATTCGCACGAGTAATAGTGATATGTATCAGAAAGAAATTGAATTTGAGCTAAAAACGAGTTTTGTTTTCAGGGTGGGTCAAGAACAATGGTTTTGCCTGGTTATTAATAATAGCAAAATCAAATCTTAAAAGCTACATGATACAATTTAAATTACAAAAAGAAGAAAGATAAAAAATATATTCCTAAATTGATATAATGATAAGGAAATAAAATCTAATTAATTATCTAAATCAAACCAGCAAAGCATGACCAATTGGTTCAATTTAAAGTCTTAATACAGAATCTATGACTAATATTATTCTGTTTCAGAGGCATCAATAATCGGTTGAATTAAGGTTTCAGATTTATACGACATTCCTAAACCTATTTGTGGAATTCCTATAGCTGGTATAGCGGGAATGCCTATATTTGCTGCAAATTCTCTTTTTTTTATTTTTTTGAATGCTTATATTCCTATTACTTTCAGTTTCTTTTGAGCAAATTAGATTAATTTGGTTTTTTAATTCATTTTCATCTTGCAAACCATCTAATTGCATTTCTAGTTCAGTAAGTTCTTTTTGTACTTTCTGAAGTTCGATTAACTTTGGATATCCAGGCTTATTTCTTAAGTAGTCTTCAGCTTTTTTCCGTTCACTAGCAGCAAAATCACTACCTGGTCTACGTATTAATTCACCTATAGCATTTATAAAGGTATCAAGTTTATCCTCCACTTCTTTTCTTTTTCCTGCTCTTTTGAAAATATTAAGGCCCATTCCGCTTATATATTCTTTTTTCCTTTTTTCTAACTGCTGTTCTTTTTCTTGAATTAATTTACTTATTTTTTGATAATTTTTAAGCCGAGTAGTCAATATCTTTTTTTCGGCCTGTAATTGCTTTATTTCTTTTTCCCTTTCTGCTAACGTAGTTTTTAAATCATTTATTTCTACTTTTAATTTTTCTTTATTGCTATTTTCTTCTTTTAGTTGATCTTCTTTCTGTTTTAGGCAATTCAGAGCATTATTAACTTCTTTTGTTAACTGATCAATTTGTTCTTCTTTCTCATGAATTTTTTCTAGCTCCTCAAAATAATGTGAAAGCATTGTTTGAAGCTTTTTGATTTCTTTTGCTTCTTCTTCTAATTTTCTTTCAATCTCTTCAGTTTTAGTTTCAGTTTCAGTCACTTTTTTATTTCCATCTGTAGTTTTTCTTCATAGTTTTTTTCAATCTCTTTAGATTTAGCTTCAGCCTCATGTTTTTTTTGTTTTTCCTGATATAAAACTTCTAACTCTAACTTTTGCTCGTTATATTTTTTTACTAAGTCATCAATTTGAATTTTATAAGTACTTAATTGTGCTTTTAAACCATTGATTGTACCACCTCTCAGAGTAAATTTCTTATTTAAATTCTGATAGTTGAGTTGTACTTGTGCCAATTGACCTTCCAATTTTTTAACTTTTTCACTGATTTCTTCCGATAATTTTTCATATGCTTGAGGATATTTTTCCCTAAAAATCATGCAATGTTTAATTGAGAATGCTATAGGATGTAACGCGTGTATATTATTCTTTGAATAAACTACAGACATACTTGCTAGAAATTTAGGCAAAGAACAAAGAAGCAATTATTAATTGAAAATTTTATTAATGATGAAATGTGTACTGTATATTATTTTATAAAGCATATACTTACAAACTAGTAATTTAATACACGTGTGAATGAAAAGTGAGAAATATTGATGATAAAATGTGTACATTATTATATGAATAACTATATCTTACTCTCTGGTAAGTTAACACGTAAGTGAAAGTACAAAATGTAATATTTAATAGAGAATTCTATTGACGGCAAAATGTGTAAATTATGAATAAATTTTACACCTACTCCCTAGTAATTAAAGTGAAAGAATAGAGAATACTTAATAAAGAATTCTATTAACTATAAATGTGTATATTATTTTATGAATAAATTAAATACTTACAGACTGGTAAGTTAAAGAATAAAATAATATTGAATGGGGAATTCAATAGCAAAATGTGTACATTATGAATAAACTATGTACTTACGAACTAGCAATTTAAGTGAAAGAGCAGATGATACTTAATAAAGAATTCTATTAAATATAAAATGTGTACATTATTTATGAATATATTATATACTTACAAACTAATGAAAGAGCAGAGAAGCGATATTTAGTGGAGAATTATATTGGTGAAAAACTACGTGCATTGAATATACTATATACTTACATCCTGGTAATTTAAGATGAAAACACAGAGAAGTAATATTTAATTGATGATAAAATTTATGCAGTAATTTATGAATATATTATATACTTATATACTTACAAACTACTGAAAGAATTGAAAGTAATATTTAATAGAGAATTCTATAATGTGTAAATTATATTGGCGAAAAACTATGTGCATTGAATATACTATATACTTACTCCCTAGTAATTTAAAGTGAAAGAGCAAAGAAGTAATATTTAACAGAGAATATATTGCTGATAAAATCGTACATTATTTTAAAAATGAACTATAGACATACTTGCTGGTAATATAAAATGAAAGAGATGAAAACACAGAGAAGTAATATTTTTTGACGATAAAATGTGTGCAGTAATTTATGAATATATTATATACTTACTCCCTAGTAATTTAAAGTGAAAGAGCAAAGAATAATATTTAACAGAGAATATATTTCTGATAAAATCGTACATTATTTTATGAATGAACTATAGACATACTTGCTGGTAATATAAAATGGATGAACAGAGAAATAATATTTAATTAACTATAAAATGTGCACACTATTTATGAACATACTAAATACTTACTGCCTAGTAATTTAAAGTGAAAGACAGAGAAATAATAATTAATAGAGAATTATATTGACGATAAAATGTTATGTTATTTATTAATATACTTTATACTTACTCCCTAGTAAATTAAGTGAAAGAACGGATAAATAATATTTAATAGAGAATTCTATTGATGACAAAAGATGTGAATAGTTTTATGAATATACTATGCACTTACCAGTACAAACTGGTACTTTTTTTAAAAGAACAGAGAGATGATATTTAATAGAGAATACTATTGAGAATGAAATATACATATTATTTATTAAAATACAATACACTTACTCGCTGGTAATTTAGGGCGAAAGAACAGAGAAGTAATATTCAATTGAGAATTCTGTTTGCGATAAAATGTATATATTAGTTTTATGAATATACTATGCACTTACCAGTACAAACTGGTACTTTTTTTAAAAGAACAGAGAGATGATATTTAATAGAGAATACTATTGAGAATGAAATATACATATTATTTATTAAAATACAATACACTTACTCGCTGGTAATTTAGGCCGAAAGAACAGAGAAGTAATATTCAATTGAGAATTCTGTTTGTGATAAAATGTATGCATTATTTTATGGATAAACTATATACTTACGGCCTGGTGATTTAAAATAAAAGAACAGAGAAATAATATTAATAAAGAATTCTACTGAGAATAAATGTGTACACCGGTACGTTATTATATGAGTATAATATATACATACAAACTAGTAATTTAAATTGAAGAACAGATAAATAATTTAACAGAGGATTCTATTTACAATGAAATATGTATATTATTTATTAAAATACAATATACTTACACGCTGGTAATTTAGGGCAAAAGGACAAGAAATAATATTCAATTGAGAATTCTATTTGCGACAAAATGTGTACATTATTTTATGAATATACTATATACTTACGGCCTGGTGATTTAAAGTAAAAGTAATATTTAATAAAGAATTCTACTGAGGATAAATGTGTACACCTGTACGTTATTGTATGAGTATACTATATACTTACAAACTAGTAATTTGAATTGAAGAACAGATACAATTTAATAGAGAATTCTATTTACAATGAAATATGCACATTATTTATTAAAATACAATTCACTTACTCGCTGGTAATTTAGGACGAAATAACAGAGAAGTAATATTCAATTGAGAATTCTATCTGCAACAAAATGTGTGCATTATTTTATGGATAAACTATATACTTACAAGCTAGTGAAAAAATAGAAAATAATAATTAATAGAGAAATCTATTAAGGATATAATGTGTACATTGTTTTATGAAAAAATATAACAGTGTTGGCAAAATGCTGAGAAGGATAATTTGGACCAATGACATGAAACACATGAAACATGCACTTGTCCAAATTAAACAAGTGGGCCTACTGTTCCAAAATATTCCAAAAAAAAAAGAACAAGTTCGAGGCAAAATTCAATAAAATCTGAAATATTCCAAAATTTCAGTAAAGCCATTTCCATATTTATCCAGTCCAAATAAAATGCTTAGTGACATAATCCAAATGCCAACACTGCTATATATACTTACAGCCTGGTGATTTAAAGTGAAAGAACAGAGAAATAATATTTAATAAAGAACTCTACTGAGGATAAATGTGTATACCGGTACGTTATTTTATGAATATACTATAAACTTACGAGCTGGTGATTTAAATTGAAGAACATGATATTTAGCAGAGTTCTATTGACAGTAAAATGTGTACATTATTTTATGAATATACTGTATACTTACGAGCTGGTGATTTAAATTGAAGAACAGATAATTAATTTAACAGAGAATTCTATTTACGATGAAATATGTACATTATTTATTAAAATACAATACACTTACCCGCTGGTAATTTAAAGCGAAAAACATAGAAATGATATTTAGCAGAGAGTTCTATTGACAGTAAAATGTGTACATCATTTTATGAATATACTATATACTTACGACTCTGTGCTTTAAAGTGAAAGAACAGAAATAATATTTAAAAAGAATTCTACTGAGGATAAATGGTACACCAGTGCGTTATTGCAGAGTATTACTATATACTTACACACTTGTAATTTAAATTGAAGAACAAATAAATAATTTAACAGAGAATTCTATTTACGATGAAATATGTGCATTATTTTTATTAAAATACAATACACTCACTAACTGGTAATTTAGGGCGTAAGAACAGAGAGTTAATATTCAATTGAGAATTCTATTTGCGATAAAATGTGCGTATTATTTTATGAATATATATCAGATATATACTTACGACCTGGTGATTTAAAGTGAAAGAACAGAGAAGTAATATTCAATTAAGAATTCTATTTGCGATAAAATGTGTACATTATTTTATGAATATACTATATACTCACGTACTGAGAATTTAATGTAAAAGAGAATTAATATTTAATAGAGAATATATTGCTGATAAACACGTACATTATTTTATGAATAAACTATACTCACGGTCTAGCAATGAAAGAACAAAAAAATAATATTTATTAGTGGATTCTGTTGATGATAATATGTGTGCATTATTTTATGAAGAAAACTACACGTACCGCCTAGTGATTTAAGTGAAAAACAGAGAAGTAATATTCAATATAGAATTTATTAACGTAAAATGTGCAGAATATTTCATGTACTTACGGTCTGGTAAGTTAAAATGAAGAAGCAAAAAGTATAATTTAATATAAATTGATTGCCATAATGTGCACATTATTTTCTAAATAAACTATAATTACCGTCTAGTGATTTAACACGTAAGTAAAAGAACATGAAAATAATGTTTAATAGAGAATGCTATTGGCAATAAAATGTATACATTGCTATTTGAATATACTATACACTTACCGACTGGTAATTTAAAGCGAAAACATAGAATTGATATTTAATAGAGAGTTCTATTGACAGTAAAATGTGTACATCATTTTATGAATATACTATATACTTACGACTTGGTGCTTTAAAGTGAAAGAACAGAAAATAATATTAAAAAAGTATTCTACTGAGGATATATGTGTACACCAGTACGTTATTGTAGAGTATTACTATATACTTACACACTTGTAATTTAAATTGAAGAACAAATAAATAATTTAACAGAGAATTCTATTTACGATGAAATATGTACATTATTTTTTTATTAAAATACAATACACTTACTAACTGGTAATTTAGGGTGAAAGAACAGAGAATTAATATTCAATTGAGAATTCTATTTGCGATAAAATGTGCGTATTATTTTATGAATATACTATATACTTACGACCTGGTGATTTAAAGTGAAAGAACAGAGAAGTAATATTCAATTGAGAATTCTTTTGCAATAAAATGTGTACATTATTTTATGAATATACTATATACTTACGTCCTGGTTATTTAAAGTGAAACAGAGAAATAATATTTAATAAAGAATTCTACTGAGGATAAATGTGAATAGTTTTATGAATATACTATGCACTTACCGGTACAAACTGGTACTTTTTTTAAAAGAACATAGAAATGATGTTTAGCAGAGAATTCTATTTACAATGAAATATGTACATTATTTATTAAAATACAATACACTTACTACCTGGTAATTTAGGGCAAAAGAACAGAGAAGTAATATTCAATTGAGAATTCTATTACGATGAAATATGTACATTATTTATTAAAATACAATACACTTACTCGCTGGATTTAGAGCGAAAGAACAGAGAAGTAATTTTTAATAAAGAATTTTACTGAGGATAAATGTGTACACCGGTACGCTATTATATGAGTATAATATATACTTACATACTAGTAATTTAAATTGAAGAACAGATAAATAATTTAACAGAGAATTCTATTTACAATGAAATATGTACATTATTTATTAAAATACAATACACTTACTCGCTGGTAATTTAGG